>CM034152.1:574197090-574312982 GCA_019776745.2 Taxus chinensis | reverse complement strand
CGTAAGTAGTCATTTGGGTTGTACTTCCCATTACCTCAGAATGTAGGAAAACCTTTCCTACTACTCCTGGGTAACTCATTCAATGGATGAGGAAGAGAAAGGGGCCCAATCCATTGTCCCCAAGGCAAAGGTGTTTCCATCTATGGGAATACTGTCTAAAGGGGAACTGAAATACCAGCAAGTATCAGAGCAAGAATATTAGGACTGATTTGTTCTAGAGGAATGCTATTCTTAGAATTTCTATTTTTAACAGGAGGTGTGCTTGAAGAATGAGTTCCTCTATTCCTTCTTTTTGGAAGAAGAGATAATTTTTGTTGCTCCAGAAGTTAAAAATGAGAATATTCAACCCTAAGAGATTTCTACCCATGTGTATACCGTAGAGTCACCAGATCAAAAATGATCTTGAAGTTGATCTTTTAAAAGGGATATGTTTGAAACAAAATCCCCAGTAGAGCCACCAAAAACTATTGGGTTTTAAAATGGTACTTTAATCAAAACCACAGTCAGGGGAAAACAAGTCCCTCCTCTTTATGGGAGAGGTTTCCTTATTGAAAGAAAGCAACAAAGTTTATATACAAATGTACAACTTTCATCTTAAGGCTGGACTTCTAACATCTTGAAATGCTTTTTTTACAAAAAAATAGCTTATCAACATAAACGAATGGAAGAACTAAAGAAAGGAAAGAGTAGAATATAACAAAACATTCGGGAAATATAGATAGCAGAGTATAACCCTATACATACTGAGCAAGAGTGATACAGAACATAATCATTCACATCCACAGCATAAAATATCATTTCATAGACACAAATTTGTAGAAATCATATCAATAAGAACACAAAGTTTCTTATCACATAATATAAATGATCCATAGATTTAAAGCAAGCAAGAAGAGACAATAGATGAAGATAGAGAGAAAGGGGAAATTCTTCTGTATTGATTGCTTTAGATTCTATTTATACTTCAAAAATATTAGAGTCCCATCTTTTGCAATGAGCCAAGCTCTTACATTTATAGATGAAGTGAAAAGAGGAGAAGAAGAGAAGGAAGAAAATCTGATTTGGAAGCTCAACCAACAACTATCAATTCCCCTGCAAATCTTCCTACAATTTGTTAAATTTGGTTCTACATGTCTTTGGCGTGCTGAAGAAGGAAGGATGGAAGATTAGATTAAATTTGATCTAGTTGAAGTAGTACAATCACATATTAATGGCATGAAAGATGTTTTATATATTTTCACCCAAATCAAGATATCTAGTTAGGTCTCCATGTCTGTTTGGCGTGTTGGAGAAGGAAGGATGAAAGATCAGATCAAATCTGAGCTATTTGAAGCAATTAGATCATGTATTAATGGCTTGAAAGATGTTTTCCAGATTTCCAACCATCAAATCCTGATGAAAACAATATTTTATGCTTCCATGGCATAGAGGAGACCAAGACATTTCCAAGAGTATAAAATTTGTCGAATTTCGATCACTGGAGAGAAAGTTATGCTCATTTGAATATTTGAATCGAATCCGTACAAAAATGGCAAAAAATGAAATTTTCACAAAATGGATCCCCGGGTGTGAAATTGAAATTGTGCCTTTAGCACAAAAGATGCAAAGTGTAAAAGTATCCCTCAAACCCCGTAGGCCAACAAATTCACTTTTGATATAGATCTGACACGTGGCTTCACTTGAGTGGTAATGGAGTAGCGGATCACTTTATAATTTTACTTCTTTTGGAAATAAGGCTCAAAATCTCAAATTTCTCCACTGACCCGCTTCCCCGTTTTGACTTTTCAATGTTGGCTCAAGACCCCAACAGAGTCATGGAGCATTTTATAAATTTTAACTCTCTTTTTTGGAAATAAAACAAAAATTCCCTAAATGCTCTAATGACCTGCCTTCCCGCTTTGACTTTCGATGTGGGCTCAACATTTGACTTTATCCCTTGGCATGAGTGGGGCCACAGTTCACTTTATCACTTTACACCTTTTATGGAAACAAAGCCAAAATATTCAAAGTGCTCTGATAACCTACTTCTCCGCTTTGACTTTTCAACGGATATTCAATACATGGCTTCACCAGAGTTGTGGCTCATTTTGCTAACTTTACTCCTTTTGGAAATAAAACCAAAATATTCAAAGTGCTCTGATGATCTGCCTTATCTCCTTGAACTTGATTCGACCAATCAGGATCCTTTGGGGCCACAGAGCCAATTTGACACTTTTGCAAAAGTAACAAAAAAAATGATAAGTTTGCAAAATACTCCACCATGCCACATCTAATTAGATATTTCCACGTACTCATGGATGCTATGACAAAAAACTGATGGGGAAGATACATCCATCATTCAAAACTATAGAAAAATATAGAGGAGGGGAAACTCTACCATTTATGCCCAAATTTCAAATTGTTCTCCTTGAAAAGAGCAACTGCAAAAAATACAAGGCTTGACATGATCCACAGCCAAAAGAGAAGGATTGACAATTTCATTTGAATGAAAGAAACAATTTTCAAGCATCCAGATGGGAAGACATAAATTTTATCAAACCATGTGGACTGCAAGATTTTAAATTAACAGGGCGTGATTGAAAATGAGCACCAAATTCTTCAAAGCAAAATTTTTTCTATCTCTCTAGAATTCTCAATCTACTCAAACATCTCTCAAAGGCACCAACTCAAAATTTTTGAAACTTGACTTGAAAAAAAATGAGGGGGATTTTGAGGGTGACACCACACTTGCAATAGTCCTGGAAGGCATTTCATCTTTATGCTCTAGCTTTCTAAGGCACTGAAAATGGTCACATGCCTTAACATATTCTTTACAATCCTTATATAGTGTTTCCCACCACAAACCAGCCAATAAAATCTTGCATGTGGTAGCATCTCCTAGATAATGTCCACCTGCAATACCTCCATGAGCCTCCTCCATAATAACTTCACACTCATGCTCAAGAATACACCGGCACAAAACTTAATTTCAGCCTAGCTTGTATAAGTCACCACTAATCAACATATAAGGCACAACGCATATGGAAAGTTACTTCTTCTCAAAAATCTTCATCCCTTCAGGAGCCACACTAGTATGCAAAAATACAACAATATATTCTAAGTTAGAGGGTGGGTGATTCAATCAGAATAACCGTACATCTAGAATTATGTCCTTAATGCTCTACGTGTCCTCTCTTGAGTTAATTCTAGATAAATGATCTAGTCCAGAATTACTCTTGCCTGGCTTAACCACCACCGTAAAATCAAATCCTGAAACAAAAAAATCCAATGACATATGCACCAATGTAGAAGAGGCTTATTCACCAAGTACTTAAGTTCCATGTGATCTGTATAAAATATAAATGGGGTAGCCAGTAAGTACTTTCTAAAATTATGCAGTGTGTAGATCATGGACAAAGATTTGTGCTCTATAGTTGTATAATTCTGTTCAGTGGGGGAAAACTTCCTTCTTGCAAAATGAATAGGATGATCAAAAATACCTTCTCTAGGTTGGGATAATACTGTGCCAATGGCCTTGCCAGAGGCATTCACATGCACATGAAAAGGTTTGGTCCATAAAGGGAAGTGAAGAATAGGTGTTGCAGTAAGCATTTCCTTCAATGTCTCAAACATGCACTGTCTCACTTTACCCCAATGGAAATTTCCTTTACTCTTCAATAATTCTTCCAAGTGTGTGGCAATCTTAGCATAACCTTTAATAAATTTCCTATAATATCTTGTGTGCCTCAATAATCCATGCACCTCACTCTAGCTAGTAGATTCCTCTAAGCCCAAAATAATAACCTTAGCAGGCTCCACTAACAAGCCTTATTTATAGATAATGTGTCCTAGAAAATTCCTAAAAGGTGTAGATAAAACAAACTTATTAATGTTTAAGGATATGCTCAACTTCCGGAACTTCTCAAACATAAGCCTTAAATTTTCACAATGATATTTCACTAGCCATAAATTGTCCAATCATCCAAGTAAACCAGTAGGAACTTGTGAATAAAGTCCTAGAATACTTGCACAAAAATGCATGAAAAGACTGTAGGCACATTCTTTAATCCAAAAGGAATAACTTTGTATGCAAAACTTCCCCAATCAGTTGTGAAAGTTGTGTTCTCTTGAACCTCTTTAACAATCCTCACCTGATGATATCAAGAAAATCCATCAATGAAGGAGTAGATCTCTTGCTCTGCAACAATTTTCAATATTTCTTTAATAAAAGGTGTAGGAAAGGGATCTATCACACATGCAACATTAAACTCCCTATAATCCACAAAAATTCTTATTCTTCCATATTTCTTGATACTTATCACCATATGGCTAACCCATTCTGACTCCTCAATGAGATTGATGATTCTAGAATTTAGCATCTTATCAATTTATTCCTTCACCTTGACGCACAGATTAGGATTCATCCTATAAGGCCTCTTCCTAACTAGGTGCACAACTTCCTTTAACTTGATAATCATCTCACCCAATGAGTGATTTAACCCTTTTAACTCATGATAGCCTATAGGGAATAAATATTGGAAGTCACACAATAACTTAATTATTTTAGCAACCTTCGAGTCAAATATTTAATCACCAATGATGGCCTCCTTAGGTTCAACGTTTGTCCCAATGTTGACTTTCTTCATTTTCATAGGCTCGTGATACACACGTTCCTTCTCATCTACACTGTATAAGACCTCCCACGTACCCTTAGTATGCTCAACATCCAAATTATATACTTCTTCATCATTAATGACATAGACCATCTTACCTTTTTCTTTTTCTAGGAAGGTGTGCCCAAGCTACTATGCATCTATCTCTTGTTCTTCAAAGCGTGCCTCCAGATCTGTCTCACCTAGTAACTCCTGAATAAGTTCCCCAACCTTTGAATTATCTCCCAATGCCAAGTGCTTCATAATTTGTAATGTCTCATTCACTGGAGGTTTAGTGAAAAAATAGTCAAAGGTCTGAATCATATTTGTAGTCAGTTCTTTCCAATTTCCTATTTCTCTATTCAACTCTGTATAAACATACCATGCATGTGTGTAACCTCATAATGCGTAGTAGAAATTTTTCACCCATAGTGAAGGTGGTAAGGCCTCCTACCCCTATGTCTAGAGTCTCTCACACTATTGTACATGGCATTGGGCATCCTTCCCATGCAATTCACATGTCTTGGTAGGTGCATTGATCTGAAGAAATCTTACAGAGAAGGTGATTCTCACTTCTCTCCACTCTAAAAGACCATTTCTATGTACCATCCACCAGCACATGGCTATCACACATAGGCTATATACCAGTATATTCCTTATTACCACTTGATCTATCTGTTAGGCTTCCATAGCGCATAAAAATACTTCAAGATTTCCTTCACCAGTGTACCTTGGTACCTGGTTACAACCCAAATGCCTAACACAATGCGGTTAACTTACACATGTAAAGGCACTTTTCATCTTACAACCAACCATTTCATAAGTCCAATGCACCTAGTTATTGCAAGCAACGCTAGTCATATCACTCATAGACTGTACATCATCCCATTGAATAAATCCTTCCTTTGATGTCTCAAGTACATCAGGATCTCTAATGGTGTGCACATTATTCTTATTTGCAATAAACAATAGATTTGAATATGGTTGTAATGGTGGTATCCCCATCTGATTCCACACATCCAAAGTGAGTACATTCACTTCTGCACCTGTATCAATCAAAATATTACTTAGAAGCCATCCGTCAACAACTGCATTTAGAGTGATCTCTTTATCATAATCCAGACTGTGAGGAGGTAAGTTGGAATGTAGAATCTATCTCTCATGCTCAAATCTAGCATGTGACATATTACATCTTAGCCATTCCCCCAATAAAGGAATAATGTTTTCTTTTCATAGAATCTTGAAAACCTCCTTTAAATGATCAAAATTCTCTTGAGGAAGCTCAACAATTTTTGCATATCCCAGCTTTCGTGACTTCTATTTTAAGCATTGTATCTCACCCTACAAGTTTATAATCACCTCCATGGTTTCTCGATAAAATTCCTTCTGATGCATGGGGTATGGATAATTTGCATGCAATACCTCCTCCTTTGTAATAATAGGCTTCTACTTTGGAACTTCTCTTGCATGCGCAACATCAGCGTGCGTAGTGACTAACACAGGTGCCATATTAGGATCATGTGCTAACTTTTGCATCCAATGATCTTCCAAAGTGTTCTATACTCAAAAAATTCCTGTACATTTATCCTGCTTATGTTTCTTACTCAGATGTTCATACAAGTCCGGGAATTATTCATAATTGTGGTTCTTTCTGCAAAAAGAAAAAAGAATATTACGAGGGCATTAACACCTATAATGATCAAGGGATCCACATGTATAACATGTTCCTCACGGAAATTCACTTCTTCCATAACCGCGACCTTAACCTATGTATCCTCCATGGTATCCTTGACCTCTACCGTGGCCTCCATTAGAGCACCCTTTGTTATGATCATGATGCTCACCTTATTCCTTGGAATTATTTGTAACACTGGTTTGATGTACACTAATATCAATGACATTATGAATTTGGTCAATCAACCTGAAGTTATCTGTATCATGAGTGGTGGACCTACAAATATTGCAACAACAGGACACATTCTTCCTTATCACATGTTTCAGCAAGGGGAACCTACTTGAATCATGGTCCAAGTAAAATATCTCACACTCCAATAACATGGCATACACCGATTTATGAGGAAAACTATCCTTTGCATATCCTTCTACTTCACAATCCGTACACCAAATACCACTACGCATATCATGAGCTGAATTCACTGACAACTATTTTTCCATAGATGCAATCTAAGCTTCTAAAAATGGGCTAACACTAGCATCTACACTCCCAAATTCCTCAACACAGAGATCAGATTCCAAAGCCTCGTGTAGGTCTATAAATTTATTTTGTGAGAGTTCCCTTTTGAAAGGTTTAATCAAGCCTCTGAAGAACCATTGAGCATGCTAACCTGGGTAGATGCCATAAGACAACTTCAACAATAAAGTTTTAAAGTAAGCATCATACTCCCTTACACTCTTAGCCATGCCATGTTTGATGTCCCTTAACACCCTGATGATTTTCTGCTTAAACTCAGGTATGTGAAACTCTGCCAAGAAAGCATCACACAACGTGGTATAGTCTACATAGGTCTAGTTTAGATCATATTTCTTGTACCAAATATGAACGTGTCCTTGCAAAGTAGTTATAGTCTAGCTTTCCTTATGCTCTGGATCTGTAAATCATTTAGCATGCCATATTATTTAACACATATGCACATTCTTAGCCACATCTTCAATTCCTTTGTATTCTGGGAGATAAAGGGACATCTTAAATTACAATTGTTG
Organism: Taxus chinensis; assembly: GCA_019776745.2. Taxonomy (NCBI): domain Eukaryota; kingdom Viridiplantae; phylum Streptophyta; class Pinopsida; order Cupressales; family Taxaceae; genus Taxus; species Taxus chinensis. The sequence continues at coordinate 574,305,630 of CM034152.1, read as the reverse complement.
GGGTTAGTGTGGACCGTGCTCACTAGATCCAATACCTTTATTTCCTCCTTTGTTTCTTTCACCTCTAGAACCACCAGATCCACTAGATCCTTAACCAACTGATCCTCCTGATCCTCCCCTTGTAGCAGGCATTGGACCATAGGATGCAATGCCTTTTGTTCCAATAGTTGTGTTAAATTGAAATCCCACGTTCTACGAAGTTGTGCTACTTCTAGACGTGATGCCAACATTATGTTCTGATGATGTGCCATAAAATATACCTCCAATCGGTCCTCCAAATAATACAAAGACAACGATTACACCACCATAGATGAATAAACTACCTGATTAACTCCTGAACTTGATGGTAAATTAACTCTATCTATCACCACTCTACTGCCCACACTAGCTTGCTTAATGATGACTTTCATAGAAACTGGAAAACCAAACACAAGGGCTAGGTCACCAGGAGGGATCAAATGTGCACCTGTGGTCCTTAGAGTCTCCACCAAAGTTCTCTCATCTGAGGTTAAAGAGGGTTCATTTCCATAATTAACCAAATGGGGGAGTTACAGATGCTCTGACTCCATGTCCTTTGTGTGAGCTCCAAATCCTTCATGACGCATCTCTCTCCATAATGCCATTAATTTTGCAACTTCATGCTACTTCTCCAAATCCCTCTCACACACCTCATTAAAATTAAGCCACCTTTCTTCCCTCTAAATTTCTGCCATTAGGCCTGTCATCTTTCACCACTCCTATTCCTACCCCCACACATGATGAGGTTTATCTAGCCGTAAGAAGTTGTTTTAAATCTAGGGTCATGATCAAGATATTAATTGCTAAAGGGATGTTGCACAAATACGATCCTCTAGGTTCATGCGAGAAATGGAACTCAATAACCTCTAGACAAGAATAAGTAAAACTTACGTATCCAAAATATATCTATTCAGAACACACTTCCACTAATGATCTACAACGCGTGTCCAAGTTAGATCAACATCATGAAAATCCTATAATTCTTCCTACATCCAAAAAAGTGTTTGAAACCTCCAATTTCTCTTTGATGCATAAGCTACTAGCCACTCGTACAAATCTATGGGGATAATGGAAAAAAATGTCTCATAGATCTTGTGATATAGATTCTGTTCAACCCACATACGTGTATTAAAATCAGGCCTGGTGCTAAATATGTGTGCATTCTCTCACTGTAAATTTTCTAACCACTCTTCAATACTGGAAAAAGTCAACTGGTACGTCTTCATCATGCAACATCCTAGTAAACAACTGAAAAGAGGTCCTGACAACGGAACCAAAATTTAGTCTTATTTTTACCCACAACAGCCCAAGGAGTGCTAGTACATCACCCAGACAGAACCTGAGCACTCATCCAAAGCGCAAGGGTAATAGGTCCCTATTTTATGGCAAATTTGTCAGGAAGTTAGCATGAACATCAAAATATTCTATATCCATAACAGATAATCGAGTATATTGCATAATATAAACTAGATCTAGATCTTAACCACATGCAAGATTTACTTATACAAAAATAAAGATCAACTTTAGCATGCATGAACTAGTAACAAATGTGTCAAAAAAAAAATCCAACCAAAAATATCCATCATATTAATTTTTGTAAAACATAAAAGCTTCATATATACATCATATTGTCACCATAAGTAATGCACGCCCATAAATCAGCAACATAACTATAACAAAACATGGATCATCTAAACCATACAAATCAACACACACACACACACACACACACACATGTATATGTATATGTATATGTATATGTATTGATTTTTATGGTTTAGATGATCCATGTTTTGTTATAGTTATGTTGCTGATTTATGGGCGCGCATTACTTATGGTGACAATATGATGTATGTATGAAGGTTTTATGTTTTACAAAAATTAATATGATGGATCTTTTTGGTTGGATGTTTTACAAAAAAAAATCCAACCAAAAAGATCCATCATATTAATTTTTGTAAAACATAAAATCTTCATACATACATCATATTGTCACCATAAGCAATGTGCGCCCATAAATCAGCAACATAACTATAACAAAACATGGATCATCTAAACCATACAAATCAATACATATACATATACATAGACATAAATATATACATATACACATACATACATACATACATACGTACACACACACACACACACACACACACACACACACACACACACACACACACATATGGATGTGGAATTTCCCTTCACCACCTATGCATCCTAAAAATAGGATGCATGCTAAGAATAGCCATGTGCCCTTACATGATAAATACAAAATCATGCAAGCTTGCTAATAATATAACTATAGTATAATCCTATTAATATATCCAAAACTATTAATGTCGATTGACCTTACACTTGTCCAAAATAGCCTTTGCGTGCTTTCCAAGTCTTCCACAAAATGTGCTCCACACTCCACATACATATTTAGCCTTATTATAGAAAACGGCTAAGTCCTGAATCCTCACTTTCCCACGCGTACCTATGTGCCCTATGTTTGTGTGCCAAATCCTTATGCAACTTTAGTACTTAGGTTGTAATTCATCAAACCAACAATAAATGAGGCCGAGATGGAGAGGAAATGGGAATTTATGGTGAATGGTCAATTGTATTACAAAAGGTGAATGGGGAAGGGTCAACTAGGGTTTCCTAGACAACACCTTGGTAGAGGAATTTAATATGTGTATGAAGAGTGGAAGGGATTGCATGCATGACATGCATCTAAGGCCACTCAAGAAGAAGGTTATAATTAAGATTATTAGGAATCACATGCCATGGGGTAGGCAAAGTACATGGCCTTATAGTAATGGGAAGTGTGATAGTACCTAAGACATGTTTAGGAATGTTATGAAAGCCACGAGTATAGATAGAAGAATGAATTAATGAGGCTTTGAAAAATCCAATTTGGTGAAGCAACACTAGATTACATATATTAATCCCAAATCCATTATCAATGAAAGATTGTTTTACCCCAACATTATTGATACAAACATGGATATAATGGGGGATCATTATCTAAGATAGTTTGATAAGGAAGTTCATCATATGTAAAAGTAATATGTTCTCTATTAAAAGATAAAGTTGTAGTAAATTTATGATACACATATTCTAGATAAGTATGAGTATGAATGTAAGTATTATCCAAAAAAGATTTGATTTTATTCTCATATTCACGACGAGCCTATAGAAAGGAAGAGATGGAGAAACTCATGGTGGTAGGATGTTAGGGTAGTGAAGCTAGTAAAAAAGAAGGAATAAAGAGTGTTCAAAGTCGGGTTCACCAAATCATTTAATTTGATTTAAATTAATTAAATCTTTATTGCAGAGTAAATATTGTAAAAAATAATGTATACATGCTAAAATATAGTAATGACACAAGTAATAAATTATGTAAATTGTGAAAACCTAACCAAGAAGGAGAGATAGGAAGACTTAGCTGATTTAGAAGCATACTGGAGATGATATGGGTAGGAAAAAGTGCAGAAAAAATTGGAAACAAAATTTTTAATGCTCACTATAAATTATGGAACTCAGAGACATGATAGGACATGTGCGCACATGGAAGGGTAGAGGCGCATGGCCATTGGTGACCAGATCTGGGCACTGGTGGCCATGAAAATGCTCAAAAATTAATTTCTTCTGTCTTGCAAGGGATTCATTGTTTATTCTTGTTTGTCACTTTATATTCACTCTTTGATCACTGAAGGTACATGTAACCTGTAAAACAAAATAACTACTTATAAATTTCCAAAAACCACATAAAATCAAATAAAAAATATGTAGAATGTGGAGTTAGAATGACCTTGTTGGTCACCTTAAGAGTGAACTTACTACCAAGCACTACCCTACATCTCATACCCCATGGATTTCTTGTGTGTGTGTGTGTGTGTGTGTGTGTGTGTGTGTGTGTGTGTGTGTGTGTGTGTGTGTGTGTGTAAATGGTTCCTTAGGATGCCCTTGTGAAATTTTCACATATGATAGTGGGCTAGATCTAGAATGTAGAAATGTATAGCATGTGTGTATGGAATAAAATAGACTTCACCCTCCTCTGTAGTGTATGCAAAAGTGATACATCCCTTGTCCCTTGTATGGATGCTAGATGGATGCCTTAAAATTGCTTTAGTACCTTTGGAATGTAAGATTAGGTGATGGAAGTAATGCTTAGTTCTTGGTCCTTATTTTTTGAGAAGTAACTAAGTATATATATGACTCCCTTGTTTGAATTTCACATTTGACAACTAAAACACCAAAACATAAGTGAAAAAAAATGCCCAAAAGATAAAATATACCCATAAAGAGTGAGTAAGTTAAGAAAGGGTTAAGAGCACCTAGTATAGATAGGAGTGACTAGGTGTTAATGTCCTAACTGGGATCCAGTGTCTGTGGCTATAAAGGATAAAACAATCAAGTTCCGTAAAGGCTGTAGGGTGTGTAAGACCAAAGAGAAATTGATAAATAAATAAAAGAGGCCAAAGATAGTTGTCAACCACTAGTTTTATTTCTTAGGAATCATATATACATTAGTATGCTTTTGGACCTAGAACTGTACCCAAGTGTGTGATTTTGTGTCTACAATATTTCCCATTATTTTGGAAGAATAATATTCTCATATGTGGAGTGAAGAAGATATGAAAACTATGTTTTTGGAATGAATTTGACACATCCAAAAAATATTTATGATATTCTAAATAGAATTGAGCAGAAGTAAAAGCAGAGCCATGATTCCCATTAGGATCCTGTTAGTGCAGGATCACAGCACCCTTGGATGCACATCAGGCTTCTAGGTTGATGATTCAGGCATCTAGTGTGATTGCACAACATGGAAACCTCTCTCCAAGTGTGGGGACTTGTGAAACTGATAGAGGAATCTCCAGATTAGAGGTTGGTTCCTCAAACTCCTCTGATTAGATCTAATGCTTGCACAACTACAGAGGTTCAAATCCTAATCCTACTCTAAATTGCAAGGAGACAGGGATAGAAGTGCAAAAAATTGAAACTAACTAAAGATGGTGATGCACCAAAAAGGAGTGGTAAATATTTTTTTCATGCAAATAGACACATACCAAATATTGCAGCATAAAACATACACAGGCTGATAAGATATAATTTAGGATCTGAAGTGAAGCAAATAATACAAACAAAGGACTGAAACTCATTCACAAAGCTTGCATTATCATTTCCAATGTCAAAGCCACTGCATTACAACCTCAGAGAGGTAAAAAAACTATTACAATCTTTGAAGAGGTCTAATTCTTGCCAACAATCACTTGCTGGAGGTGAAAGAAGAAGTCTGCTATGCCAAAAAATGTTCCACACTTTAGAAAATGAGCCAAATCTGGCTTTTACATTGCATGGGTCGAGCCCAAGAGAGAGAAAACATACAAAAACATGGGAGCCCATTCCTTATTGACTGCAAATGCATTAAAACAGCATGGGGGACCTTACAAACCCATACCCTGCCATTTTTGACCAAATTGGAGGAGAATGCGACCCATTCTGTATTAAATTTGGTCGTTGAAATGTCACTTCTGGCCATGAACACGCGTCAGTTCTGTTTCTGAATTTTCTCTCTTGAGAACTCCACCAAAATTCAAGATTGACCCCAGAATCATGTAGATAATTTTATAATCTTTCCAATGATATAAAGAACGTGCAAATTTGAGCTCTGGATCAAAAGATATGGCGATCTGAAGATTTAGGGCACAAAACAGGAAAAAATGGTTTTTGAAATTTTTTCCCACACGCTCCGCCACCTAGACGACACGTGTCGGGCACTGATTGGATGAGAAATTCTCTCTCCTTCCCTTACCTGCAGGTTTTCCTTGAAAGTTTTGACTTTTTGTAATTTTGGAAAAATTCTCATCTTTTCCCCGCGTCCCCGCCACTTGGGACACATGGCATGATCTGGTTGGAGGACAGGGGCGTGGGGTCGTCCTTTACCTTTTAGTTTTTTGGCCAAAACTTTTGCCAAATTCTCTAATTCCTCCCCAAGCTCCGCACTCCCCTTCTCCTTAGGACACGTGTCCTCTTTTTATTGGCTCGGGCTAATGCTTCAAACCTTCCCCTTTGAAATTTTGGACGTTTTTCCTTATGACACGTGGCCTTTTTCGATTCGTCCTCGGGCCTGTTGGCTTTTCCACGTCCCTCGTGTCCCTTTGGCCCTGGTTGTCCCAAACCGTCTGGGACAAATTCCTCCGATCCGCTCGATTCAGGCTTCTTTATCCCTCTTTGAGGCCGAAGACACGTGGCGTTATTTGATTGGCTCTTTGGCTGTCCGCTCTGCCATCCCTATGTCCCAGCTGTCCCAGTGTGAAAGTTCCCTGCACCGACCGATCCGGGTGGTTCGCGTCCTTCGCGTCCTCATGGCCCAGATGTCCCAGACTGTTCCGCTCAGCAGTTAGTTGATTTTGCTTTTACCTTCGGTCGGTTCACCTTTTCACGTCTCACGCATCCCCATGTCCCAACTGTCCCAGTGCTATGCAGACCGCCTGGAGGCTTTTCAGCCGATTTGCGCCCGACATCCCAACTATCCCAAGGGATGCGCTAGACCAGGACTTAGCCAATTTTCATGATTTTTTCTGGCCCAAGCTTGTTTTTTGCAACTTTTTCACCCTTTTTGGGAAATTGCTCTTTTCTCCTTGGACAAGAGAGTTAGAAAAAATCCGAGGGGACCCTAGAAACATGATTTTTTTGTCTTGAATCAATCTATCTACCTGGGACTTGAGTATTCTAATGAATGTTATCAATTTTACCCTAGGGGGTGAAAATTGGATAACAATTTGGTGACTCAGCGGGGTCATCTACCTGCTAGATGAAAAGACCAATAGCCTGAAGCAATCCATTTTTCATGGAGTCATCAAATATTATGTTTAGAACCCCAACTAACTTTGAATGTGTGAGGAGGAAGATGGAATATCTCCTGATGGAAGCAAGGACTGTAAAACATCTCCATGGACAACAAGCTGTGCCAAAGCACTTAGGGAAAACAAAACTAACCTACAGCAAAACAATGTGCACAAGCACTTGGAGGAATGAAAATCTAATCTAATATTTACAAGGTAGTGAATCTCCCTCTAGAAGCAACGCTTGAGATGGATTCCATTTACTGAAATCTGCAGTTCTTCACCATCCAATGAGGCCAATTGGAAAGCATTGTTGTTCTTGCACTTCGTGGCCATGTATGGGCCACTCCAAATGGCATCAAATTTTGAATGCCTTCCCGGTTTTTCTCTATCCACATCCCATTTCAACACTAGATCTCCAACCTGAAAAGATCTATCCTTGGCCTTCTGTATCAAAGGTCTTCTTGATCAAAGCTTGATCCTTTTCCATTACTTGGGATGCCTAATTTCTGATCTCTTGCAGCTCCATCAACTCTACATATCTCACCTCCATGGGCTCAAACTCTAGCAACTCCAGCTGCTTCATGAGTTCCAATGTTGGTAACTCAAGTGACATGGGCAAGATTGCCTCTCTTCCATAGACAAGTTTGAATGGAGAGTTACCTGTGGATCTTTTGGGAGTTATCCTATCAGCCCATAAGGTTGATTTCAGTTTAGTATGCCAAGACCTCTGATTCTCGTCAAGAGTCCTCCTAATGATCCTCAACAAGTTCTTGTTTGTAGACTTGGCCTGGACATTACCTTGAGGGTAATATTTTGATGAAGTGCTTAGGTAAATACCATTCTTGACAGCCCACTCAGTCACCTTAGATCCAATGAATGCCAATGCATTATCAGATATTATTGTAGCAGGTACACCAAATCTGGTTGTTATCCCCTCATAAAATTCTAAGATGCTAGACCCATTTGCCTCTTTGAGTGCTACTGCTTCTGTCCATTTGGTGAAGTAGTCTTTGGCTGTCAAAATCCATTTGTGCCCTTGGCTTGAATTGGGATTAATGACTCCAATGAAGTCCAAACCCCATTGCATGAATGGCTGGTCAACTAAGATTGGATGTAATGGGAGGGCATCAAGTCTCTCTTTTCCTATGAAGAATGCACAATTCTTACACCTCTTGACCCATGCATAATAATCACTGAAGATTTTTGGCCAATAATAACCAGCCTTCATGATTTTTAGAGCTGTCACTCTTGGTGCAAAATGACCACCAGCTGGTCCACCATGAAACTCTTCCTAACACTCTTTGAATCTAATTTGTGCTAATGCATCTCAGCAGCACTCCATTCACATCTTTCTTGAACAAAACTCCATCAACAATGGCATATGGGACAGCCTGTAATCTGAAGTGTCTCCTTTGGGTCTTGTTCAACTCCGGAGGGCATAGGCCTGTGCCTAGGAAGTGTATAATATCTTGGGTCTAGCAAGGAGTGGGGGCAGCATTGTCTTCTTCTTGATTGCCACTTGGTTCATGGCTTTCCTGGACTGTCAAAATAGCCTCTTCTTCATTACATACTTCTTTTTGCTTCCCCAAAACCAGCTGCTCACACAATCCTTTCCCTCTTACTAGCTTGGTGATCTTGATCTCAATGTCATACTCCATGACATGGGTGATCCAACCTGCCCTTTTCTCTTTCAAATCCTTGTTGAGGAGGAAGTCCTTAACCCTAGCATGCGAGACCAGCAACTGGACCTTGTTGTTTGAGACTAAATGCTTGAATTTCTTCAAGCTTCTGAATACTGCAAGTACATGCTTCTCAATAAAAGAGTACCTCACCTCATAGTCATCTAGGCTCCGGCTGAAGAAGGAAATTGGCTACTCATCATTGTCCTTGTTCTGCTGACCAAAATGGCAGAAATAGTGTCATTACCTCCAAATGCATAGAGGATGAAATCCTTGGAGAAGTCCGGGTTGATGAGAGTTGGTGCTTGAGAGATGGCTTCTTTGATTGCTTCAAAACTCTCCTTGCCTTCTGCTGTCCACTTGAATGCCATGCTCTTCTTTAACATTTTGGTGATGGGCTTGACAAGGGCTGCAAAATTTGGGACAAACCTTTGAACAAAGTTTATCCTTTCCAAGAAACTCTAAAGGGCTTTCTTGTGGCTTGGCAATGGTAGTGCTCTTATGGCTTCAACCCTCTCTGGATCAATTGCTAATCCTTCTTTTGAGACAATATGGCCAAGGAGCTTTCCTTCATGTGCAAGAAAGATGCACTTCTTAGGATTCAAAGACACTCCAAATCTCCTGCACCTCATGAAGACTTGCCTCAAATGAGAGACGTGGTCTGCTGCATTTTTGGAAAAACTAGTGATGTCATCAAGATAAATCAGCACCACATTGTTAATCAAACCTTTGAATGCCATGTCCATTTCCCTTTGGAAGGTAGCACTAGCATTGGACAGCCAAAATGGCATTTTCCTGTATGCAAAAGTTCCCCATTTGGTTGTGAAGGCTGTCTTGAACTGGTCCTCTTCCTTCACCATAATTTGATTGTAGCCTGAGTAGCCATCAAGTAGTGAAAACCTCTCGGAGCCAGCCAGAACTTGCAAGATTTTCTCCATGGAAGGGAGTGGGTAACGATCCTTGAGAGAGGCTCTATTCAAGTCTCTGAAGTCAACACACAGTCTGATCTCTCCACTCTTCTTTCTGACTGGAACTAAGTTGGCAACCCAACTAGAATGCTTGATTGGGAATATGATCCTTGACTCAATCAGCTTGTCCAATTCTTTCCTCATGAGAGGCTCCATGTGTGGATTGACTGGTCTTTGTTTCTGCCTGACAGGATTAGTATTTGGATCCAGTTCGATGGTATGCTGAGCTAAGTTGGGATTGAAACCTTTCAAGTCTTCATAGCTCCAAGAAAACACGTCAGGGAACTCTTGACACAGTTGTATGAACTCATACCTTTCTTGTTCAGTTGTCATCCTTCCAATTTGCAATGGTTTGTTCTCTTCTACCAAGATGGATACTAAATCCTCCCTCTTGACCTGAATGTTTTTTTTTTCCTTTCTAAACTAATCATTAGGGTTAAAAATGGACTCCAAAGTAACAAGTCCCTTAGGCAGCTTGTTAGTTCTCAGCTATACCACTTGGTCACCATACTGTTGTTCCAATTTTTCTTGATTCCTAGGTGAGAACTCAGCTTCTTCTTGTAAGAAATGGATGATTTGCTAGTCATTCTCAAACACTTGCCAACTAACATTGTTATCTGGCACTGAAGGCCTCACAATCACGTGGATGTTTGGTTGTACCTTGTCTTTTTGAATGCTTTCCACAATGTCAAAAGCTTCCCCTACCACTGCAAGCCTGTTAGCAGCTTGATTCTCTTTCTTGGGAATGGATTTGATGCCAAAACCCTCAAAATCTTCCATGAGGTCACACACCCTATTCTTGTAGCACCTAAGTAGATCATTCTTGGTAGCATACTGTCCCTTGACTTGAGTCACAATCAATTCACTGTCCCCAAAGACTTGCAAGTTCTTTATTCCTCTCTTTATTGCCCAATGCATCCCTTGCACCAAGGCTTCATATTCAGTAGTGTTATTGGAGCATGCAAACTGAAATCTAAAAGCTGAATAGTACTTTACTCCTTGAGGTGAAACAAGCATAGCTCCACCTCCTGCACCTTGTCTACTCCTTCATCCATCAAAAAATAGCTGCCATACCTCATTGTCATCTTTGTGGTTTGGCTTGGTGATGCTAGGAATAGGCTGATTTTCTTCGTGTATGCAATAGACCCCTAGCTCAGATTCTTCTACTTCTTGATAAGGATCAAAAGCATGTATCTTGTTTACCCATTCATCAAGAGTTAGATCTGGGATGCTTCCAACCTTAGTGTCAGCTTCATCAGTGCTTGGGTGATCTTCTTGATCAAATGCTGAGCAATTGGCATTAATCTGACTTGGAGTGTAAGGCTCAATGTGGAAGTTTGCAATAGGTTCTGACCTGATTGTAGCCTTAGTTCCATACCTCATTCTGAACAGAATGTGTGACCAATCAGCAGACAAATATCCCCCAATCTTGGCTGTGAAGTCCCTTGACAAGCATAGGGCAAAGAGTGGTGGAAGGTCTATGACTGATACATCTTGTAAAACAACAACATTTGGACATGCATGCAAGGTAAGACTCAAGTTTCTAATCACTCCAACTGTTGCTACTGCTGTCCCATCTAGCTGCACTACCCCTTTGGATGTTGTTTCATACTGGAGCCCTAGCTGATCAGCTATCTGTTTAGGCATTACCGAGCTACTTGCCCCGGAGTCTATCATGCAATTATGTACTAGCTGATTTCCAATGATTAATGAAACATAGAAAGGAGGGGGCTTCAACATTTTACCTTGCTATCCTCCATGATTTCCCTCAGGCTGGGCAGCATTTGTGAGCACTTTGTCTTGCATCTAAACTTGCTGATTTGAAGTTGGCCAGTCCTTCATGGCAGCTTGCAGCAGATCTCTTTGGCCTGGGATAGATAGGGATTCCCACATTGATATATTGACGTTTGTCTTCTTCATCTGATCAATGATACTGAATGGTGATGAAGGATCTCTTTTGTTGTCCCTTGGTTTGCACATTCACTCCTTGCACATGGGTAGAAACAACTGGTATTTGAGTTGGCCTAGGGGTTGTTCTTGGCTGCCCTTGTGCATTTGAAATTGGATTTTGCTTTGCCAACCATTTGTGGAGCCATGGAAGGTTGTGGATTGGTTGGGGCTAATGGCTGTTCTTCACCCAAATTCCTTCTTTTTGACCTTGTGTTGGCTGTAACACCTTGAGAAACTGCCTGGTTCATGCCACAAAAATCCTCTGCTTGCCAATTTACCAACGTGGTGTCATTTGGGGCTGATTGTTGTTGGAATGTTTCTTGTTGTTGGTTGTTTCCTTGACTGCCCTCACCCTCCACACCAGTAGTTGTCACCATTAATGCTTGATTCAAAGCACCATTGAAGCACATGGATTGGTTATGAGGCTCATTGCATGGAAAACACCAATCATACTCCTGAGCAATGTTGTTTTGTGTTGGCACCAATGCCTTAGAGGCAGATATGGCATTTGGATTATAGGGCTGAAATGGTCTATTGGCAGGAGGCCTTGTTTGATTCATATTTGCAGTTGGGTTAGGTGGCCTTTGTGGTTGGTATGGCTGTCTGTTAGGCTGAACTTGGGGTTGATAAGAAGGTCTAAAACCTTGGGCTTGTTGCCTCTTGAGAGTAACCAACTCATTGCCTAGGTTTTGCAATTGCTTCATGACTTCTTGAAGCTCATTTGGGGCACTTGGAGATGAAGTGGAAGCTTCATTTGAACTCTGATTTCTAGGAGTGGGAGAAGGAGCCAAATTAGGTGCTTGATTGGTGTTTGGACTCTCTAAACTTGGAAACAATGGCATGGGAGGTCTAGGGGCAAGTTTTCCAGCTTGGATCAAACAATTTTCAGCCCTAATGGCAATGCTATAAGCCATAGGGATAGTTATGCCTCCCATGGACTGAATTAACATAGAAATATCAGAATTTAGAGCTTTGAGATAGTAGAGAAAAGCACCTTCTGCTGTTGGCCTGACTGCCACTGGAATTCTCTCCCAAGTCTTTTGAAATCTGAAGTTGAAATCGGTCAGCTGCTCATTGGGAGCTCTCTTGATGGTTGTCAGCTGCTCCAAAAGAGACAAGTTGTCTCCCTTTTCTCCAAATTGCTCATGAAGTGCTATACACAGCTGATTCCAATTTGTGATAGAACCAGCTCCAAGGCTCCTAAACCATTGCAATGCTTTCCCCTTGAATGAAGATGCCAGTAACTTGACAGCCACTTGCATCTCATTGATTTCATGAATTGCACAAAGGTTAGCAATATCTTTAACATGATCACCTGGAGTAGTCTGATTTTCTCCAGTGAAGTAGGGAATGTTCTTCAAGGCTGCAATAGGAATTGGATGTTGTGCATTGAGGGAAAGTGGGCTGCTGCCTGTGAAGTTGACATAGGGGTTGTTTTGTGCCATTCTAATTGGTCTTAAAACCCTTGTTGACTGAATGAAAGGCCTACCAGGTGGAGGAGTTGAGAGAGTTCTGTTTGGTGGAGATGGAGACCTTTGAATCCTTCTTCCTCTTTGCCTTCTTCTTGGAGATAATTGTAGGTATTCAAACAACACTTCTTCTTCTCCAACTCTTGACCTTGTGGTGAATCTTCTCATGAGTTTTCAGGCCTGCACTGCTGAAACCAGTTGATTCTTCCCCTTGGAGTCGCCAGATATGCAAATAATAGCTCTTTTCAAGCAAGAAAATTACAGCAGATGCACATCAACTTTTCTGCAACAAAAATGAGACCTCTAGTGTCCCACCGGGCGTGCCAAAACTGTTAGTTGCAGAATCACAGCACCCCTGGATGCAAATCAGGATTCTAGGTTGATCACTCTAGCATCCAGTGTGATTGCACAACATGGAAACCTCTCTCCAAGTGTGGGACTTGTGAAACTGAGAGAGGAATCTCCAGATTAGAGGCTGGTTCCTCAAACTCCTCTGATTAGATCTAATGCTTGCACAACTACAGAGGTTCAGATCCTAATCCTACTCTAAATTGCAAGGAGACAGGGATAGAAGTGCAAAAATTGAAACTAACTAAAGATGGTGATGCACCAAAAAGGAGTGGTAAATATTTTTATTCATGCAAATAGACACAAACCAAAGATTGCAGCATAAAACATACACAGGCTGATAAGATATAATTTAGGATCTGAAATGAAGCAAATAATACAAACAAAGGACTGAAACTCATTCACAAAGCTTGCATTATCATTTCCAATGTCAAAACCACTGCATTACAACCTCAGAGAGGTAAAAAGCTATTACAATCTTTGAAGAGGTCTAATTCTTGCCAACAATCACTTGCTGGAGGTGAAAGAAGAAGTCTGCTATGCCAAAAAATGTTCCACCCTTTAGAAATGAGCCAAATCTGGCTTTTACATTACATGGGTCGAGCCCAGGAGAGAGAAAATGTACAAAAATGTGGGAGCCCATTCCTCATTGACTGCAAATGCATTAAAATGGCATGGGGGACCTTACAAACCCATACCCTTCCATTTTTGACCAAATTGGAGGAGAATGCGACCCATTCTGTATTAAATTTGGTCGCTGAAATGTCACTTCTGGCCATGAACATGCGTCAGAGCCATTTCTTAACTTTCTCTCTCCAGAAACTGAACCAAAATTCAAGATTGACCCTAGAATCATGTAGATAATTTTATAAGCTTTCCAATGATATAAAGAACGTGCAAATCCGAGCTCTGGATCGAAAGATATGGTGATCTGAAGATTTAGGGCACAAAACAGGCAAAAATGGGTTTTGAAAATTTTTCCCGCGCTTGGCCACCTGGACGACACGTGTCGAGCACTGATTGGATGAGCAATTCTCTCTCCTTCCCTTACCCATGGGTTTTCCTTGAAAGTTTTGACTTTTTGTAATTTTTGGAATTTTTCCCATCTTTTCCCCGCGTCCCCACCACTTGGGACACGTGGCATGATCTGGTTGGAGGACAGGGGCGTGGGGTCGTCCTTTACCTTTTAGTCTTTTTGGCCAAAACTTTTGTCAAATTCTCTAATTCCTCCCTGAGCTCTGCACTCCCCCTTCTCCTTGGGACATGTGTCCTCTTTTTATTGGCTCGGGCCAACGCTTCAAACCTTGCCCTTAGAAATTTTGGACGTTTTCCCTATTGACATGTGGCATTTCTTGATTTTTCCTCGGGCCTGCTGACTTTTCACGTCCCTCGCGTCCCTTTGGCCCGGTTGTCCCAAACTGTCTAGGACAAATACTTCCGATCCACCTGATTCGGGCTTCCATGTCCCACTTTGAGGCGAAGACACGTGGCGTGATTTGATTAGCTCTCGGCTCTTTCGGCTATCCGCGTCTTCCATGTCCCTTTGTCCCAACTGTCCTGGATGAAAGTTCTTTGCATCGGCTGATCTGGGTGGTTCACGTCCTTTGCGTCTTCACGGCCCAAATGTCCCAACCTGTTCTACACAACAGTTAGTTGATTTTGCTTTTACCTTCGGCTGGTTCACCCTTTCGCGTCTCGCGCGTCCCCACGGCCCGAATGTCCCTTTGCTCTGCGGATCGCCTGGCGGCCTTCCGGTCGATTCACGCCCTGATGTCCCAGCTATCCCAAGGACCGCTTGGACTAGGACTTAGCCATTTTTCATGATTTTTTTTTGGCCCAAGCCTATTTCTTGCAACTTTTTCACCCTTTTTTAGAACTTGCTCCTTTCTTCTTGGACAGGGGAGTTAGAAAAAATCTAAGGGGACCCTAGAAACATGATTTTTTGCCTTGAATCAATCTATCTGCCTGGGACTTGAGTATTCTGATGCATGTTATCAATTTTACCCTGGGGGTGAAAATTGGATAACAGATCCTCATCAATTCCAAGTAGGGGAAAATGTATATATATTTGTAAAAGAGAGAGTCGAGGGTACATATAGGAATATTATACCTCTAATATATCATACATACATCATCACTAAATGTTTTGGCTCATTCATTTTATCTCAATCTTCCATCTTACATTATGTTACATCCAATTTTACATATTGAGCTTCTCTACCCATATTATACACAAATGTTGGATACATCATACATTCAAGAATAGTTACAAAGTACAAATATGAACCTAAACTATATGACACCATTGATTTATAATCAAATCATTCATAGGGTGGTCAAGGACATCAAACATCAACATATCACACTTTACTTAGCACTGAAGGAAAAGTAGATGGCACATCAACAAAAGTGGTTCATTGAGAGACAGATTGAGAGTTCATTTCCATACTTGGTCCAAAATTTAGCAACAATGGTTCCCATTTCTTCTTAAGGAGTAAAATATGATCCAAAATATGATTTTTAAAAATATAATAATGAAAAGTCTTGAAAATATAATTTTAGTAGTTTTTTTATAGCTTTTAGTAATTTTTTATTTTAAGGGTCATCATAGTTTTTATAGGCTTCTGACTATTATGCAATAGTGATATTTATTTTCATAATAAACTTTTTTTATTTCTCTCCATCATATTTCCAATGGATCATACGATTTGTAAATAAGGTAAATAGGTGTTGTCCAATATTTTTGCAAGGTGCAAAATACATCCGAAGGTAGGAAAACAATACCATAGTGTCAAAAAATTTCAAAGCGATGCTCATGACTTATAAGAGTTAGTGAAATAAGCGTGAGAGGTCACTAAATCTTATAAGTCATGAGCCTCAATGTAAGGTGAGTGGTCGCTAACTCTTATAAGTCATGAACCCATTGTATTGAATGAAAGTGAAAAAGCCTCAATGTAAAGTTAGATGCCGGTAAATATTATGAATCATGGTACCGTTGTATTTAATTATGATCCCCACACATTCTAAAAGTGTCAGCCTCACACTCTAATAGTGCAGGGATCACACTTATAAAGTCTGAGAGCCTCACAATTTCGAAGTGCGAGCCCCAAGCTCTTAAAAGTTTGAGAGCCCCACACTATGAAAATTCCAAGCCTTGCACTTTTGAAGTGATATCCCCGCACTTTGAAGAATTTGAGCCTCACCCTCTGAAAGTGTGAGCCTTGCACTTTCAAAGTTTGAGATTCACACCTTGAAAGTGCGGATTCTCACACTACACACTTTAAGAGTGTGAATCTCAAAATTTGAAAGTGCGAGGCATGCAATTTTAATGTTCAGTATGCATGTATCCTTAAATTTGACACAGGACATAAATACAGTGGTGTTATTTTGACTTCTGGTGGAACTCACAATAAATTACTTTCTCACCCCCAAAATATACCTTGTAACAACTCAATTATTGTTTTTTTAGATCGTACAAGTTCACTAGTGTTTATTATTATAAACTATATCTACGAGTAATAATTAAAATCAAACAACAAAGTTAGGAGTGTATGTATATTACAAATTCTATTACTCTGACAGATAGTAGAATTTATGCTTGTAAATTGTTCCATTCTTTGTATAAACAATGAGTAACTTCCGTGAGCAAGAAAATGAAATAATCCTTGACACAATGCAAGAAAAATGTTTGTGAGAAATGATGTCTTACCCCTCAGAGATACATTGAACCATTGTTTTATATTTTACATCAATCAAAACACTCATTGTGTCATACTTGTATTTTTTTAGTCAAGAAACAAAAAAATGATCTGTGATCATCTTTACATTGAAAGGTTCTATCTATACATTTTAAATTTGTTACAAATTCATACATATACAATTGTAAATCTTATATGAGGATTCATCGCCTTTTGTGGACAATTTTATTTGCACAAAACATTAATACATTTTCTACCTCTAGAATGGGACTACCATTTTGGATACAAGTAGTGTTGAGTAAAGTAGTAGTGGAGGTGTTATCAAAGTAGAGACTAGTATGTATGAGTAGGCAACAACAAAAGAGTGTACTACAACTTTCATATTTAGCCTTGATGTTCTTGCATATTATGGGTCAATATAATAGATGGTACCCATAACATAGGTAGAGGTGTGGTGTTTGGCCTAGAAAATGCAATTGGTAATGCCAAAGTATGAAAAAATTGCATTGAAATTATAATCCAAAAGAATGTTAGAAGTTTTCACATCCTTGTAAACAATGCGGGGGTTACAGTCATAATGAAGATATGGCTATCCTTCTTCAGTACCACGAGCAATCTTTAGCATATCGTTCCATTCTAACTTAATATTATTTGATGATCCTATGTGAAAATAAAAATTAATAAAAAACTTGTTATATTTTCCAAATATACATTTTACTATGAAGGTAAGAGGTTAATTGGACTCTTCTATTTCAAAAATTGAATCTACAATGTACAAATTCATTTTTCTTCATAACATAATCATTTTAGTCACCATGTAGGATGTCTCATAGACTTCTGTTTACCATGTAATCATAAAACATCAGGTTTCCAAGTGGAGAAAGAGAATATACATGCATACTCTCAAGATTTCAATGCTTGATGCTTCCAACTGTTTCCACATCAGTTTCAAATGCAAGCAAGCTTAGTGGGTAGCGAGTGTACATTCTCTTTATATAAATTGGCTTAGAATTCTTTAGATCACATTTATAAAGATTTCTTGTAGCACTATAGCCAATTACATATTTCTCTTTAAGAGTTTTTGTGATTGTCATTATGTCGTTGTACATGTAAAGATCCATGTTCATATGCAATATGAACAACCTTGGAGAACCTAAATGTAACAAATAGATGTGTCGATAAAGAAATTGTAATATGACATTGCTTTTTGATTTT
Source organism: Taxus chinensis (assembly GCA_019776745.2). NCBI lineage: Eukaryota > Viridiplantae > Streptophyta > Pinopsida > Cupressales > Taxaceae > Taxus > Taxus chinensis. The sequence continues at coordinate 574,287,440 of CM034152.1, read as the reverse complement.
TTGTTTGATAATCTATACAACATGAAATCATGTCTTTTCATGTTAGTTTTAACACCTTGCTCCATGTTGTTTGAAGATTCTTTTGCAAATACCTTTGGATGATTTGAATGGTACAGAGCTATAATTATACACAATAGTAGTACTGAACCCTAATAGATGTAAATAATTTCTAGTTTTGATATGGATGTTGTTCATTGAATTGGGCCACAATTTTGTTAGACAACATCATACATATCCAAGTTTTCCAAAATTTTAATAACAATTGAAGAATGTCTTTGGAACCTAAGCTATTTAAAAGACAACTACTGCTTCTTGCATCAGTTAATTGGTGATATCCAAAAAACATAAGAAACAAAATTGAATTGGTATGTAGAGAAGATTTGTGTTTATATCTACAACTGTATGGAGGAAAACATGAAAAGTTTTTAATGACAGGAATTTCCCTAGACATATTGTTGTAGGAGAGGTTTCTTTAAAAGAAATAGAGACATTTACAATATCTTCTATTATTATTACAAGAGAATTGAATTTATTCCATTCTCAAAGACCTCCATAGCTTTCAAAAGTGAAGACCTACAGGTTTTGACAATGATGTAGTGTAACTCAATTTTTTTTAAAAATATGGGAAGATGGCCATCAATCCAATATTAGCTCCTCTATCCTAAAGTTGTATAGATTGTTTTTTACATTGAAAAAATAAATATATTCTATAATATATTGATGCTACCAACCGCTAGTCTTCAATTCTAGCAATAATTTGACATCTTCAAACAAACCAAATTTAATAGCAGTTAATTGTTGAAATTTCATAGTGCAACACACAACATAAAATTTTATTAATGATTTCTTGATTTTTATAGATGAAGGAGTGTTGAAGGGTCCCTTTCCATTTATGTTACAGATACAATGAGAGGATCAATGTAAAAATCCTAAACGATCCAACAATAATTCGGTGAAAAAAATCTTAAGGGCCTATGCCAAAAACACAAGTGATTGGAAATACAAAAAAACCCCAGACCAATAAGACATATGTGATGATTTAGTAATAATGCAATAGGAAAGGCTATATAACAACAAAAACAAAGTTACAGTCTAATGGATTTTAAAAAAACTTATTTATTTGACTCATATGGACACCTCTGTAACCTCCACCTTAATGGGCTTGAAAATGGTTTCCACAGGAGGTTCCAGAAAAATATGCTATTTTTAGCAGTAGCACAACTCTTTAACCAATCATATGCCTCACGAACTTTCCAGCGAAGAAGATCCCAATGTGTTGGTTCCTCTTCCAGCAGAGAAAACATATCATCCTAGTTAGGAAAGGGGAGTGAACTATCTCCTGCCCTCGGTGTCTCACCCCATTTGGACACACCAGAAACAAATCACATTAGGACATCAAACCATTTGTGTAACTCTAAAAAAATAGTGACATGCAACAAAACTTATTGTTTATAACAAGACTCAGATAGCAAGGGCCACAATGCACTCGTGGTTTTGTCCATTTCTTCTTCCATGCCAACTCTTTATGCTAGCTTGATCTAGTGATGGCCCATCTTCAAAGCCCAATCCTTCGCCAGGTGTATGATAAGAAGATGACAAACAAACATTGAAGAAACTTCCACATTTACCCTTAGATGTCCCTCTAGAGAAAGATGATAATATCCAAGAACTCCCTCAATAACAACCAGGTATTGCTCTGTTTCAATTCAAAAAATGGATTTCAAATGGCGACGTAAAATTTTGGTATAAAATTCCATTTCACTCACTGACATGGAAAATTGCATGAAAAAAAACATTGGAAAGGCCATGAAAAATTAAATGAAAGGCAATGAAATAAAGACAAAAGGTGTGAAAATAAGGAGGAGAGGATCGGTAAATATGTGGAGTGATTATGCCATTGCATGCTTGTAATTAATACAAGCTTGCTAGGGGCTTTAATATCGACCTTTATTGGAAAAGGTGATGAATCCATGTGATCAACATATTTATTTCCAATATTATCACGTGATTTTATATAAAATCTACCTTTTTAGTAGCCTCCCCACATATAACATTTAAGGTCCAATATGTAATTAATGAAAGATTACAAAAGGATTTTTATTCACACACATTTTTTGATGGCGACGTTAGCAATAATATGAGAGTCACCTCTAATAATTAATTCATTACTATTCAATTCAATAGCAACAGACCAAAATTTTTCTAGCACTTTAATTTATTAATTCATACATTTATTAATTTACATCGGGTGGGATCAGGGTTCATAATCTACAGTCGGGGACAACCTTGGTAATTAATATCATGATATTGCATAATTTAATCTTCAAACTATTAATACTCACTAAAAAATAAAAATTCTATATTTGGTCCTTCGAGTAATCTTAATAATTTTTACATATACTTTTAATTTACTAATTTAGGATTGATGGTGTGTTTTATTTATGAATAAAATATTATATTCTATTAACAAGTAAAATGATATAAGAATATTCACCAAAACATTTGGCATAATGGAAGCATGCCCCAAAGCCACGAGTTCAAACTAGGCAGACAAAAAGCCGAGGAGTACATCCGATTACAAAACATCACAAGGCAGAAAAGTAAAAAATTTAAGCATCGACTATGAATTACTGACCAACATTGCGCAAATATTGACCATGCCATCAAGATCTAGACATGTCTTGAGGATAGACAATTCCCTTTTGTTGATTTCCTTCAAAGTAAAAAATATTGGTGTGGTCTTGAACAAGAAAAAACTCATGACTTAAAATTTAATGAAAATAGTCTAAAAATTCCATACTTCATTTTGTTTCATGATATAAATCATATAACTGGGCAATACGAACCAATATATTGGAAAAAAATTGATTGATACAATATTGTATCGACAGAGTTGGTTAAAAACAATTCCTTCTACACAAATTATACACAACATGCTTTCAACTAACATTCATTTCTCAATACCCTCTTTAACATTATCTGTAATAACGCCTTCCACATTTACGAAATGACTTCTCAAGATTTACTACATATCTACATAACCACACTTCTCTTATATCAATCAAAATTATCAACTTCTATCAATCCAACAAACACATTCCGATAAAAATTCTAGTCGTCAGTCATGTTATTAATTATGTGATTAACATTTGGAAGAAGGTCACCCTTTTGTTTCATGGCTATCTTGTCAAACTAGCTTTGAGGATTGGAGAGAGTCTGACACACTCATATAACACTTAGACCCAGTTTTTTAATTTTCCTTAGCCTACAAAAGTTATCAAACACACTATTGGGCATACTATATTAGAAATATTTGATCAATGCAATAGAAGTCCATTATTTAATATTGTGCCAGAATCTTGTTCACATTCACCCTAGGTATGTGGTTGATCCTTTAGGTATATTTTCTTAAAAGGATGATTTTAAGAAAATATGCAAGATCAAGATAGACAGAATATCTCTTTAGGTGTAATTAATGTACATATGTTACGATGATCTAACATCGCCACACTACATGGCTATGTTAATTACAATAAATTGTCTATCATAGCAATAGCAAAGCCTTCCCTTTCAATAACTAACGATGCTTATCAGTTGCAAAAATTCTAGTCATTAGTCATCCTTCTCGAAGGTTTGTATTAAAGGACTTGGCTTTGCCAAGGATAGTTCATCAAATATAAGATAATTACAAATAATGACTTCAAACCTGTTGAGATTGTTTTTTTGTATGGTTAAAATAGATTCATCGAAAATATATAGGATAATGACTGATATCCTTCTCATAAACAAATACTTGACAAACATAAAACATGCATTATTCTTCACAAACTCGGATCCATCATTCTTGAGCAAGACTCGTGTTCATCTTTGCCTTCAATTTTTAGTAAAACATTTAGGAATATTTTGTTTAACAGATTATTTTTGGAAATATGCAAGGCCAGGATGATCAGGATATGTCTTCACGTTCAAAATATGTACTTATTACTATGATCTAACTCTTATCTTTGTCACAAAGACAGAAAATTAATTTTATTAGCTCAATATTTTTTAAAAACAAAAAACAGTAAAGCCTAGTGAGTGCCAAGCCACTCCTTTCAGTAAGTAATGTAGCTGAGTGGTTGCTATGAATTTTAGTTGATACAAACTGAAATGAAAAATTCCTTGCAACTCCATTTCATCCATTCATATGATCTGTTATCTAAGTGTTATGTTTTGTACGTATTGTAGTTTAGCGGTCATTAAGAATTTTTTGTAATACAAACTTTTTTAAATTTCTATTTTCTTAATTAAGAAATAGTTTAGCCTAGAGGAAACTAATTTATTCCTTTCTCATTTAACAATAAACAATAAGCATAGAGCACTATGTTATGTAAGTATTCGAGCGTAGCGGTCACTAGGCATTTCTTTTATACGATCTGTTTTTTATCTCTATTTTCAAAATTAATAAACAGTTTAGCCTTAAGGCTGCTAATCTATTGCTTTCTCAAAATACCTCCGTAGCTTTCGACAATAAATTTTTTTTATATCTCAAATATTTTGCATCTAAACATTTCACAAAAAATTCCTAGCACCCAATAATATCTATTACTATGATCTGTTATTAGAGCGCTATGTTAGAAATAAGATATTTTTTAGCTTATTTTCTGAAAAATCATTCCTTCCTAAAAGTAATCAAGCTTAGCGGACGCTAAGAATTTGATTTAATACGAACTATTGTTTGATCTCTATATTCAAAATAAAAAATTAGTTGAGCCTAGTGACCGCTAATCTACTCCGCCTGATAAGTAGCGGAGCTTAGTGGTCGCTAATAATTTTCATTGATGCACACTGATGTGTTAAAAAATAAAAGATGTAAAGATGTGTGCCTATTAGTCTCTATGGTGTTATATGAGCACCCTGAAAACATTTTTAGTAATCATATTTATTCCTAACTATGTAAATACCTCCATAAATTTTGAAATTAAAAATTGTTCATATCTCACTTATCTGCCATCAAAATATATTATGGAAAATTCCTAGCGACCCCTAATATCTATTAGTATGATTTATTCAAAAAGCATCTATGTTATCAGGAAATTGTGTAGCCTATTTTCTGCATAATCATTACTTTTGGTAATTATTGAAGCTTAGGGGCAGCTAAGAATTTTATTTCACACCCATTGTTTGATTGATATTCTTCAAGTAATGGAGCTTAGCGGTCGCTAAGTATTTTACTTAATATGAACCGATATAAATTATGTGTTAGAAACAAAATAAATTATGAGTAATATAGAAGTTGAGAAAGCCTTTAATGGTATGTAGTGCCACACTTGGTTGTGGAAGGAATGTATAGACAATAACATAAGATTATAGTTAATTAAAATACTAGTGATAAAAAATTGTAAAGATATTTACTTACATTGTTGGAAATGAAACCTAGGAGTTGCAGAGGCTAGCAACCGCTAGGCTTCTACTCAACAAATAGATAGACAACATACGACACGAAGAAGTTGTTCATTAACACGTGTTGAAGAGAATACCTTGATCCCCTATAAAATGTAAGTATTTATTATTTTGAATTCAGTGTTGCAAAAATATCATTCTAATGGAGCTTAGTGGACACTATTTTCTTTCCTATCTATAAGGTACTCTCAAATTCGGTCACTATTCTTATGACTGATACCTGTCACTACCCACCAACATCAGCCACATGTTGACCGATGTTGATCACTATCGTGCTACCCACCACGACTTCCCAACCCTACTTTTTCCCTTCATACTCCTTCTACCCACTTAAACCCCTCCTTACACCCCTAATTATTCCTATACTACCCTTTTACTCTACACCCTAACCTTCCCCATTCCCATTTCCCCTTTTTTTCCCCTTATTTTCAAATTTCTTCCCGCCCAACCCCCATTTTTAACATTTTTATATTTTAACCAATTTCACTAAACAATCAATAAGAAAGGTTCAACACTTACCACATCCTTCTTCCGTCATCGTGGTGGAACCTCTGCCCTCCTCGCCACTCCTCCCAATCCCTCTCCAGCCTCTGCCATCCTCAAATGACCTCTCACTCTCCCAACCAATCACCTCACTCGATCCAATCTCGCGGCCCCACCTCTCACCCAATCAATCTCACCTATGTGGCTCACCAACCAAGCTCTCTGACATTCTCTTTTGTCCTCTTCCTCTTTTCTCTCTTCTTGTCCTTTTCTCCTTTTCAAAATGCACAAATAAATTTTACAAATGTGGGTTTTTCACTTTTTATAACCTACCAAACTCAACCGACATTGGTTAACCCATGACCGATGCCGGTCTGTTGCCCTAGATAACTACTGTCAGTTCCCCTACACCGTCATTGGTTCATAACGACCGATGTCGGTTACCCTACATAGTCATTAGCCTCACATTTACCTAATTTTCCTTACCTCCCCTTTCTTTTGCCTCTCCTACACCTACCTAGACCACTTTACCTTCCCCTCTAGCCCTCCACCTTCTTCAACCTTACCTTGTTAGTTGTTGAAGCCTCATTATTTTACCCCTACCTTGGCCTTTCCCGTGTCGTGACCTATATGTTTGGACCTGGACAATCGATAGTTATATTTGACCTCATGTGTTTGCTATACCTTGTGGCACTGTTACCTGTGTTGATTGACCTAATGACCTTACCTAGCCTATTGCCATGACTGATTATCCTGACCCTACCTTTGGTGTATCGGAACATACCTAAACATTCCTGCACCTAACCCATGTTGTGTTTCCTAACCCTATCCTATACCTGGATACCAGAATCACTTCAACCTTGTTTGAATACACCTATTGACCTTACACGATGTAGATTTTATAAGCTCTTCAACTTGGTACCGTGTCACAGTTTATATGTGTGCGTGCATTTAACTGCCCCTACCTTTGACCTCGACCCATTTACCTATATACCCACTTTTCCCTTTACCCCATTCCTCATTTCTAATCATTCTTCTTCACATCTAATTTTATCAAACCACTCGCCAATTTGCGCTATCACCTCATCAGTTCCTAGTTTGAGGGGGATCACCTTCACCTTCACATGGGTCAGCCACATCTTATGTTTTTCAACGTCGCTTACCAGTACAATCTACGCAACAAAAAGGGGTAAAATGTAGACACCAAAATCGTGTCGTAATCACCTTGGTCCCCTAGCACAGCCCTATAATCACTTCCTCATCCTCAACACCTTATCACTTACCTCCTGCACCCCATGCATTTTAATTTAATTACTTCAATTAAATTAATGCCATTTACCTCCATACATATTAATTTAATTATTTTAATTAAGTTAATGACCTTTTACCCACACACAAATTAATTTAATTATTTACATTATTAATTCATTGCCCTCACACACCTATTTAATATAATTGCCTTTATTAAATGCACCTCACTTAACCACCCCCATCATTTGACCCATTAACCTAAACCCTAAACCAATGTCCTAAATAAAACCTAACATTAGACCCATCCCCTCACCTCACATTTAAAAGCCTCCTAAGGTGGGTTTTCATCCCAAGAAAAAGTAGAGACCCTTATCAAATAGTGGAGTAACTTCCCAGGCATTTTTTTGAACAACCCAAGATATATCACTTAAACCGACATCAGTTCACCCTAAACTGACGCCGGTTCACCCTAAACCAATGCCGGTTATACCGGAATGGACCAAATAGCCTATTTAGACCTATCTATAGCTTTGTAATACGGGTTGAAAAACTTCTGATCTCGAGTTTGATCTCTTTAGACGTGATAGTAGAATGAAGATTGATTTGTGATCAACAAAGTCAACCAAATACATTGGCACAATAGTGACAATTTCTTCCCAACATCCTTCAAAACAACAACTTCTGAATTATTCTTCAGACATGTACCTCATAGAAGAGTAAGTATCCTCCTTCCATCTATTTCATTTTCTCATCATCATCTATAGTATTTGCGGTAAAGGAACCTAGTCTTTTACCCGCTATCCATTCCCTCTCTCCAGTTGTAGCCACCTTCCATACCTAATCTTCTTAATACTTGGTCCAATTTACTATTTGACCTCATCAGTAGTCTCAGACCTTCACAACATATCTACACCCCCTTTGTGATCAATCCGTATCTTCTATCCACTCCACTTTTCCCACAAAACTTCAAAAATCTAGACTGTGTGATTCCACCAGCCCCTGACTTAACCGTCGCCGGTTATAGTAAAACCATCATTAGTTTTATAAAATCGTGGTCGGTCTCTGTGTTGCCTAATCTCTGCCAGAATGAAAACTTGTTTGTGACCCACATCTAACTTAACCTCATTTTTTCTGACATATACCTACTTGAACACCTATTTGACCTTCAGATTTGTGTCTAACCTGGCCTATTAGCTCAAATTCGCCTATAACCAACCTACTTGACCTCTGGATCTCCTTCTAGCCTAGCATGTTAGATTAGATCTAACCTATTGCATTTTGTATGAGATGCCTAAATCATATTAAACTACAGTAGGACAATATTTACTTTACTTCAGCATTGAATTATTTTAAATAGTGGATTGACAGCCATGTAGGAAGTATCGCACTTCTAGGATCTAGCATGTGCTAGGCAATCCACTGCATATATTATTTAACTCTCTTTGGTGGTCTTATTTTGGTTCTTATACAGGTAGTTCCTCCTAGCCAAAAGGAAGGTCACATAATCACTTTGATTCAAAATTCAGATACGCGCACATATAACCTTCTACCATCCCAAAACAGGTATTCCTCTTAGCACCTTTACCTTATCTGTTTCGTCAAGTACTTCTTAGAGAACTAAAAAATCAGGTGAAACATTTTGGCATGCTCAGTGGGGACCCATTCAGGGTTCCTTGCATTTTTCTTCATTCCTAGGTGAAAAATTGTGTGTTTGTTTCCCTTCTAGTAGCATTCACATTAAAAATTTCTCCTTGGTAACATTCTCTTCTTTCTACTTGCTCCGCAAGACACATTTATTTTGGTGTATTTAAAAAGAACCTTCTTATTCTTGTTTTCTCTATTTTAGTGAAAGAGCATCCCTCTTCCTGTTCATGTATTTTTTTTCATCGAATATCATACTTTTGATTTGGGTTTAAAACAAGTGCACTGCATTCGGATTTAACTTCATTAGCTCACATTAATTAAGGGCAACCTATACGCTGGAAGTCATGACCAGTTGATGGTTGACAAATGAATCGTAGAAAAGAACTTCTATCCTTTTATATTTATCTGAGTCTTACCAAATCACACAAAAATTCAAAATACATACATTCTTAAACAACATCCTACCTAGAAGAAGCTATAGGTGATCACACGATCATGACACAGTGGGAACCCAGATCACTACTCTTTCGAATCATACTTCAGAGCGAAGCCCGCCCTTGTTATAACATTCCTGAAACCTCACCCTTTAGAATTCTTTTTTCATAGGAAGCCCCTCTTCTCACCAAGAAATTCTAATGTTTTGTTCATAACAGTCAGTCCACACAAATAACATAAGTTGAACAAACGTAATAGAATAGGCACTCTAGGGATGTTCTTTCTTAGTGTTCTACTTGATTTGCATTTTGAGGTGAGAGCTTTCGATCATTATTTTTTTCTTTCCTTGCACACTCCCAATCATAGTTGGTGTATTCTGACTTCATCTGAGTGTGCCTGGATCACATCTACATCATTCTCAGACTTCTGGGTTTGATTCAACACTAGATTTTTTAAATCATAACCATCTTTCTTATTCTCTGTTTCAATTTCACAGTAACCGGCTATGGTTATCTTTAACCGTCACCAGTTACATTCCAACCGGCATTAGTTTAACCCAACCGGCATCAGTCTGAAGTATTTTTAGATACCTATTCAAAAGACACCTATTTCACTTGTTGAGCTATACAAGGCTCCTATAACCTTTCATATTGTCATTACTTCAATAACAGTCACCTTACATCTCATCCTGTGCAAAAATTGTTATTCTGGGACCATCATTTAATAGAATGTTGGTTTTTCACAGTAGTTGGCACCGGGTTAAACCTAACCAGCATCGCTTTACCCGAACTAGTGTCGGTCACCCTGTGCTATTTTACAACTCACCAATTGACCTAATTTACTCACCATTGACTATTTTCCTAGTTCTATTGTGTTTTGTGCCACTCAAACATAATACAGTCTCACCAAATTAGTTCCTACCCACATGGTGTTGACCCGTAGTCAGGAAAGTGCCCTCGTATTTCACACTAGTCAACTACCGCTCCCACATAGCCCTTCACCACCTTCCATCTCATCATCCATGGATCCCAATCAACCTATCACCATTCCTACAGGAAACATGGAGTTTGCATGACTCCTGGATCAGAATCTTGCTACTTTGAGCCACTACCTCACCCATGCCTCCACTCGAGATGCCTTGGGTCAATTGATCTATGGCATGCCCATGTCCTTATCTCCATCCCTAATGATCGCTTCCACCACGACTCCACCTCCTACCATGGTGACCTCACCCGTTTTTATCCCCAGTTGTGTTGTAGCTAGGTCCCACGCCAGCTTTGACCGCAGCATCCGCCACTTCTATTACACCCGTAGTCTCCACCATGCCTTCATCCACCACCCAAACATAGCATCATCTGCACCTATTGTCTCATATATACCAGTTGCAACGCTACCACCCTTGGTATCAGTAAGCTCTACCCCATTTCAAAAATGTTTTCCTTTCTATTCCCCAATCTGTACCTCCCATCTCTACCAAGGTCACTACGAGTGTCCCACCCTCACATACTTACTACTAGCCACCTCCTGTTTCATTGGTCATTCAGTATGGGTATATACCCTCTATGTCTGTCTCTCAATTCCTACCTCCTTATTCGACACCACCATACTATGGAATTTTGTATTCTTCATATGTCCAATAATAACCTCCTTTTTCTCTGGGGGATACCCTATCTTCACAACCTAACAATGACTTTATCAAGTTAATGATGGACAAGATGCAGATGTTAGAAGCATCTATTTTCAGCTCCCACAATTCTCTCACCTATGATGAGATTTGTAATGAGCCTATTCACCCATCCATTCCCATTCACCCATATCCCGTACACTGAGAGATGCCTAAGTTTAACCGCTTTAATAGTAAGGAAGACCTGCAACAACATTTGTGATCTTTCAAAGATGGGTGTTACTTAATTTCCCATGATGATGCTTTACTTTTATGAACCTTTCCCATGTCCCTAACTGGTCCAGCATTGGACTGGTATAGTGGATTACCTAGACATTCCATCTTCTCATTCAACTAAATAGCCTAAGCCTTCTTGAATCATTTTTCGATTAACGTCGTCAAGAAGGTTACCATGACCAATCTTTATTCTACACATCAATATGATGATGAATCTATCACAGATTTTGTCACTCATTGGCATAGCCTAATCAGCCAACTCACTTTCCAATTACCGCAAACTGAGCTCATAGAGCTCTTCACACGAGCCTATGCTAGACATATCTCACCTACCTTATAGGTATAAACCTTCCAAACATTCGATGAGGCTTTCACCATGGCATATAAGCTCAAAAATCATGTCATCAAAGAGAAAAAGATACAATTATGAAACAAGAACTCCTTGTTTAAATCACACGATACTTCCTCTTCCTCGAAACCTCAGACGAGTTATTCTAAAGCCAAGGGAACTACCAACACAGTGGTACTTAAGGCTGGCCCTGCCCCTCCATCCAATCATGCTAAACCTTCATCCAATCTATCACCGGTCTAAACCTTCCAATTCAAACGAGAACAAAAAAAATACACCTCAATTAGGGAACCATATTCATCTGTTTTAGAAAAGCTTATTAAAGCTAATGCAATCACCCTTCCTCCCTATCAAACCACATACTGGTTTTGACCCCTCTCACCCCATACTAGGTTGGTATAAGGAAAATGACTACTGTAACTATCACCATGTAAATGGTCACAGTGATAGTAATTATATCACCTTTAAAAACATTGTTCAGGAAATGCTCGAGAGCGGCGAGGTTAGTCCTGGATAACCCCTAATGAACCTACTAATCAAGACCTTCATATATTCAAGAAACCATTCCCTAACCATTCCCCATCTAATGATCAAACTGGTGATGTCTCACACAATGAAGTAATACACATGAGGTACATGTTATCTTTACCAACTTACCACTTGTTTCCCAAATATCTCCCATCCCCTCCATCGAGGAAATCCTAGCCCAAATCCTCTACCCATAGAGGAAATCCCTTCACCTCCCTATACACGTGTGGAGGAGTCTCTCATTAGCACCGATATCATTTCTCCTTCAACTTCCCTACCCAGTGAGCCATTACCAATTGTACCTCCTCCACCCATAGAGGAGTACCCATCGTCTTCTCCACCTATTTAAGATTGAATAGATTTGTCGTTACCACTCGGTGACCATTCTCCATCAGCTACCCAAGATCCTGCGAACCTACTTTCTGCTCTCTTACCTATAGAGGCCAAAGCCAGTGAATTCCCTATTTCTCAAACACATTTTATAGGAATCACCACTCTCTCCACATCTACCTTATCTACCACAATGTTGTTCTCATGTTTGGCTAACCGCCTGGACTATGTTGATAGGTCTTCACTTTGGGGGTGTCTCTTACTCCTGGTATCGACCCAAATGCAATCATCTTCGACTGACACTTCTACCATTTATCCGAAGATGTTTCAATAACCCAAACCACACATGAACATAACTCTAGATAAATCTTCTATTGCATCCTCATCATCTATACCCGTCCCTCTACTTTCTAGCTGATGTGTTCCAACATCATCTCTTTTATCTAAACCCACTAGAGTTCTAGGGGTCACACCCACATCAAACCTTGCACATCCTCTTGTCAGGATACACTTGACCACATCTTCCCATATACCTATTGAACCAATTCCTCAACCTAAAGGAAAAACCCAACCCTCTAATCCACATGCACTGACCTCACGAACTACACCTTTATCACCTTCACCCCTACCATCCATCTTGGGACCTCACCCCTCTACCTTAACAAAATCTACTCTCTCCAGGGGTAAACCTAAAATTCCCTTGACCCCTTCACCATAGCCTGTAACTCTACCTAGGAAAACCTTGCATCCTTCATCACCATCTATAACTTCGTTGCCTTCTATACCATCATTACCTTCCATACCTCCTTCACTACCTATGAAATTTTCTTCCACCTCACCTATACCTCCCTCTCGACCTCAACCAACACCTACCACTGCACCTCAATTTTCTGTTTGGGTCACTCATCCTCTCCCACCATCTTCCTTTCCATCTACACCACGTGCTCTCCCTACACCTCTACCTAAGAAAAAGCACCAAAAATTGAAAAAACCGTCAATTTCCAAAGAGGTGGTTAAACTTACCCCTCTTTCTGTTGCTTGCACCTACACCAAAGAAAGGACAACCCAAATCCAAGACTACATCACCCTCAACTACCTCCATAACTACCCAATCTTCCAACCAAACCTACTTTCACTTCGTATTGTGATCCACTGGTGGGATCATACGCCACCATCTTGGCTAACCTCTTGGAAAGCTCTACTATCACCCTCCCTCCTCTTAGACCTTACGACCCTCTTAAACCTAAACCGGAAGGGTTTGATGATACTAAAATTTACGCTTACCATTGTGTGCTAGGACATGATGTTGGGAAGTGTAAGGGTCTAAAGGTTTCCCTCATTCAATTCTATCCTTCTGACCCCAATTTTGATGATGATGACCTCCTAGATGATGAACCTATTTCACCCTTGCCACCTTCTTCACATATTCCTCCTATACCTATACCACAACCTCCATCTTCACCGCCACAAACTTTCCGTCCATCTCCAAAATTCAAAATCAACATGGTCCATATCTGAGAGATTGCTCAATCTTCTCCTAAATTCCGGTGTTGGACACTTATCGTAGAAGGCTCTTATCCACCTCTTGGTAAATGTCCCTCCTGCGGGTATACCTTTCATGGTAACCCCACCCCATCCACCTCTCTGTCTCAAATTAATATGGTTCACATCATTACCCAAGGTCAGTGAGACAAAGGGAAAGACAAAATAGTCAATCCATCACCTAACCACGTACCCAACATACCAATTGCACCTGCACCTAAAGTCACTATCCATGGTCCAACATATCCTATTTCTGATGGGGTTAAACACTGCGCGATGCTCAAACAATTACACCAATCTCCGCTCAAAATGTCCTTATATGATCACATCTAGACCTCAGAGTCACATTGTCAAGCCCTCATGGAGGTCCTTCAATCTATTGAGGTCTTACCTAATGACCCAACACTTGTAGCATCTATTATCACACCTCATCATGTCACTTCTCTCACCAAATTTCCATCTACCTCATAACCTCCACCTGCTCACCACGTTGCTGTCCTCAGTTTCTTCAGATGAAGAAATTGTCCCCCACCAAACCGATGACCCAGATCCTACACTTTTCATCTCCTTCCATATCGATAATATACGCATCCAACATGTTATGATCGATGGGGGTGCTAGAATTAACATCATCTCCTCTCACGCATTCGAACAAATGCACATACCCAACAACTAAATGCATAAACATCAAGTTATGTTGTGGTCATTCAATGACGCTATCACCTCTACCCTTGAGACTATCATCCTCCATGTTCGTGTGGGTCCCTGTACTATTCCTGAGGTGTTTATGTTTTGGAAGGGGAGTTTCAATATAGTTTGTTACTCGGCAGACCCTGGATTCGTGTCATGGGTTGTGTTCCTTCTACTTTGCACCAATGTGTAAAGTTCAAACATGAAGGACATTCCTATACCATTCTAGCTGACCCATCACCTTTCAAAACCTAAAACATGCTTTACCGGCCCAATGATGTCCTTATACCTATTAAGGCATCTACCTCCCTGCCTACATCTTCACACATGACCCCATCCACTAGCACTGTTGCAACCTCACCTTCGCCCAAATCTTCTATTCCCACCACTGCTCGTCGCTTCTACCAATCACACATCATCTTCCCAACTAATTGAAAACTCTACCAATCTAACTTCTAACGCTTCCTCCATTCCAGCCACCAATATATCAACTACTGATCCCTTGGAAGGTGTTTTTCAATGCCTCACTATGGGGGAGTATCACCTGTACAATTTCAATACATTCCTTACTCCACAAGAGTATGGAAACCTTCACCAACATCCTCCACTATGATCACCACATAGGCGAGAATCTCCTTTATGGTCCTCCCCACCTCTGTACCCATCTTACCTATGGGGGACTTGATATTTCCAGTTACACACCCGAACCACCATCACAAACCTGAACTTTTTCAGTTGACCTTCAGTCACTTACCAACTGCCGCTTCGCTCACACTTTCCTACACCGCTGTGCCTAAAAGGGTTTCAGATTTGGCCTTTATGAGCAAGTTTGTCACACCATTATTTCATGTACCACACATAAACACAATGATCGTAGTGGAATCAGTTTTACCAAGCTACCTACCAAAAATCCCCATATTGAACTCATTGAAGACATTGACCCCTCTCCACCTTCCTCACATACCCCACCTTCACCAATGGAGTCGATAGATCTAGAATCTATCACTCCTAATTTTTTTTCATAAATACCATTTCCTTGGGGCCTCTGACCTATCACCACGATGGTGAGGCTCCTTCCTCTCTTCCTTTCTTGTATCCTGACATGATAGGGGATGATACTCCTATTAATGTCGTTCAATGTCAGGATGATGAGTTCATACTCACCTACCTTCGTGCTGAATACTCTTATATTCATCGGTCATTACCTACTGAGACATAAACAATGCTAAATGAATCAACTATTGAAGTCAACATCCACACTTAGGATGACCCCCACATTCTCAAGATTGGCCAATCTCTAGATCTTGCTGAACAGGAAGCCCTCACTTCTTTTCTTAAAAATCATAGCCATGCTTTCACTTGGTTCTATGCTGACATGCCTAACATTGATCCCACTATCATGGTGCACAATATTGTAACCATTCTCAATGCCAAACCCGTAAAACAAAAGTTGAGGAAAATGAACCCTCACATTTCTCTTCTTGTCAAATAAGAACTTCAACACCTTCTCTCAATTTCCTTCATCTTACCCATTGATTACCCCCAATGGATTTCTAACATTGTCCCTGTCACTAAGGAACCAGGGGGACTTCACATTTGCACTGATTTTCATGATCTCAACCTTACCTGCCCAAAATAAAATTTTCCTCTACCTGGTATTGACCAGTTGGTTGACCTTACCATTGGCCATGAGATGCTATCACTTATGGATGGTTTCTCAGGTTATAACCAAATCTTGCTTGCTTTAGAGGATCAACACAAAACCACATTCATTACCCCCTTGGGGGACCCTTCTGCTATCAAGTTATGCCTTTCGACCTTAAAAATGCTAGTGCCACCTATCAGCGGGCTATGACCTACATTTTCCACGACATCATGCACCATATATTAGAAGATTATGTAGACGATCTTCTTGCCAAATACAAACATCGGGATGAACATCTCACTGTCTTAAAAAGCATCTTTGATCACCTTATCAAATATTATGTTCACCTAAAACCCAAGAAATGTGTCTTCGCAGTTCTCTCAGAAAATCTCCTGGGATTTATCATTTCCTTATGTAGTATAGAGGTTGACCCTGCTAAAGTCAAGTCCATTCTCAATATGCCTCCACCCACTAACCTTCACCTACTTATGTAGTTTACAAGTCAAGTTGTAATCTATTCGTCAATTTATTTCCCAACTCTCTGACTGTTGTCAACCATTTCACCACCTTCTCAAAAAGGATGTCTCTTTCAAATGGGATGATGACTGCCACAAAGCTTTTGAGGCGTTAAATTAATACCTTCTCCAACCACTCGTGCTCATCCCACCTAAAGACAACCAATCCTTCTATATATACATCTCTACTACCGATCACTCTTTAGGGGCTATGCTTGCTCATCGTGATCATCAACATAGGGAGTAGGTGGTTTATTACATAAGCTGTACCCTTCTAGACTAAGAAACCTAATACACTCATCCTAAAAAATTTTTCCTAGACTTAGTTTTTGTTGCCACCAAACTTCTCCATTACCTACTCAACCACAAAACGTATGTTGTGACCAACACTAACCCCTTACACTCCATGTATGCTAAACCTTACCAAAATCAACGTGCCACACATTGGCTCATGCTTCTTGCTGACCTAGACCTCAAATTCATCCACCAAAAAATCTATCAAGGGCCAGGTCATTACTGACTAGCTCACTAATGTGCCTCTTTCTGGGAATCAATCTTCAAACTTTTATTTCCTTGACGAATCCATTGCTAACCTCTCTTTGGATGATGACCCTTACCAAATGACCTTATTCTTTAAGAGTTCCAAATGTCAACTTGGGGGTGGTGTAGGCATTATCCTCATTCCTCTTAATGGTGAACCCATGCCCTTATCATTCAAAATAGACTTCGAATGCACCAACAATATTGCCGAATACAAAGCACTCGTATTAGGTCTCATGACTGCATATGCCTTAGAGGTTAAGTCCTTTAATATCTTTGGTGATTATCAACTGGTAGTAAACCAAGTCAATGGTGTTTATCAGTGTCATAATGAAATACTTAAAGAGTAAAAATATTACGTCGACATTAGGTTGACTACCTTTGACCACTATAAAATTCAAATTGTTCTGCGATCCACCAATAAATTTGTGGATACCATGGCTTGCCTCATTTCTCAAATACCTTCTTCACCTACTGATTCAAACATCTTTATTACCATAAAATGCACACCTAGACCTTCTTATAAATCTTGTTGTGTTAACCTCATCCGAAATACCTCACTAAACACACAAGACCTTAGGTATAAACAACTTACGGACTACCTTTCCCTTTATATATTGCCTCCTGACCTCACACGTAATGGACAACGCACCTTTCTCAAGAAGGCCTCTCATTATGTCATCATGGGTGGCCTTCTCTATAAACGAGGCTTTGAAGGTATTCTCTTATGATGCCTCACCAGCTCTAAAATCCCCTATACCATTAAAGAAGTTCACGATGGCATCTGTGGAGGTCACTTCAGTGGCCTTGTTGTTGCTAAACACATTATTTTCATACACTATTACTGGACAACCCTCAATCATGATTGTTGTGACTATGTTAAGCATTGTGTAAAATTCCAACAACATGCCAATCTTCATCATACACCTATTCATGCCTTATAGGTTTCTCATGACCTTTGACCCTTCTCTCAATGGGGTTTGGATCTTGTCGAAGAGATCAATCCTCACTATTCCCTACGACATCAATGGATCATCACCGCTACCGAATATTACACCAAATGGGTTGAATCCATACCCCTCATCTCCACTAAAGTTGAGAAAATATGTGAGTTCATCAATCATCACATTATTTGTCACTTCGGTGTTCCACATCGCCTTATCAATGATAATGGAAAACAAATCAAAAATAAAACTCTACAGAAACTTTGTGATGCCTTCGACATCTAACTAAGCTTCTCCTCACCATCTTATCCACAAACCAATGGCTAGGCTGAATCCACCAGCAAAACCCTGAACAAAATTCTCATGAAAGTGGTTAACGATACTAGGAAGGATTGGCATACGCACATTCCTTTCACCCTTTGGGCATACCATACTAGTATTTGCACCTCCACTGCTGCCACTCCCTTTTCTCTGGTCTACAGTACCAAGGCTATTTTGCCTCTCGAATTCCAGATCCTATCTCTTCGTATCTCCCTTCAAGATATGCTCACTGATGATGACTTTCGCCAAGACCGTTTAGCACAACTTGAGTTATTAGACGAATGTCGTCTTCATGCTCTCGAACATCTCCAAGTCTACCAAAAACACATTATGCATTCCTATGAAAAACATGTCCATGAATGCACCTTCAAGGTTGGTGATCTTGTCCTCAAGGAAAATCAACACATAACCAAAGAAAAAAAAATAAAAAGGGGGCAAATTTGCTCCTAATTGGCTTGGACCATACATCGTGACCCATGACTATGGATTAGGTGCTTATTACTTGTCTTCACTTGATGGTAAGCCCGAACCTGAGCCCCTCAATGCCTTACGTCTTTGACCGTTATACTGTTGAATTCTATTCCTACATCACTACTTCTCTATTTCATGCTCATCCCTTGAGCACCATTCACCTTTCTCTTTTCTGCCCCTCCACTTCAATGACTAAACAAGAATCATGTGATTACCCCATCACCCTTTTTCCTTCTCTTTAATATGTGCACCACAGCTCTTCCCATGGGATGATTCTCATGGATACTTTTTGTCTTCTTTTAGATGAGATCCCATGGTTGTTCACCCTTTCCTTTGGAACAAGAACCAATGCTTCGTTATAGTCTCATCCATGACTTAAAAGCCAAAAAATAAATTAAAAAAGGGATCAAATCCTTGAGTCAAACTTTTAATACAAAGATGAATCCCTCAAAAGTACATCTTCTGCTATCAGTAGACTGCTCCCTTGAAGGATAGCTATAAAAATCTCGTAACTCTCTACATAGTCTAACCAAAAAGAAGACTATTTCCTCAAAAATACTTATTCAGAAGCATCCTGCATCGATCAGCTTCGCGAAGACCACAAGGAAACATATATTCATCCTGTATAGACTTCCCGCATCGATCAGTCTATCTAACAAAGTCAAAAAGAAAATAAAAGTAAACTTTTTCATCATGGACTTGTCTATTGTGATCTTGAATTCCTTGCCCAAGGCATTTTTCTTCATAACATATGACCTGATTACCTTCACCTCCTTACCCATTGTATTTTCACTTCATACCTCAAGGGACTTGCTGAACCAATGACATTTTGTGATCATGTGACTATTCGTCACTCTTATAATTATCAATCATGCAATGTCTTTAGGGTCTTACGTTCACTAGCCTATCTGTAGATGTGTTTCATATGTTTTGATCCTTGCCAATCGGGTGGCTTTCTTGCCCCCTCTTATCTTTTCTCTTCTTCATTACCTTTTGATCCTCTTATATAGGCATGAACATCGATGCCTATCTTTTGGGATTTTCTTCTCCCACCTCAATCGACCTAAAATCACCTTTACCTATCTACCTATACTCTACCCAAACTTAATTTACCTTGACCTAATCATCCCTATAACCTAGACTCAACCCTACCTATCAACCTACCTACCTCTTCTTCTATCTTCTCATATTCTTCCCTAGCCTATAGGAGAACTATCTCGGTCTAAAGTTCCTTTTCACTAGGACTATGTAGGCAGCACTTCCAAGGCATGGGGACCTAGAAGGTTAGCTCGGCCACTCTTTACCCTAACCATTTTCCCCACCTTTACCTGATTTCCTGTCCATATCAAAAACCTAGAAATCTATCCCATATCCACATCATTCAACCTACATACACTCCTCATGTTCCATGTAATCTTTTACAACTACCATTATTTCCCATATTCATTTATAACCCAGATTTAAACATTGTACACCATTACATTCATTTTCATTAAATACCGAAATACACATCCATACCTAAACTGACCTGACTCGATCCATACCTATAATTAACATGACTCGATCCATGCCTAAATTGACTTGACTTGGTCCATACCTTAAACTGACCTGACTCAATCCATACCTCAACTGACCTGACTCCTTCCATGCATAAACCAACCTGACTCATTCCATGCCTAAACCAACCTGACTCGATCCATGCCTAAACTGACCTAAATCAAGCCATGCCTATAATTAACCTGATTCGATCCATGCCTAAACCGACCTGACTCGATCCATGCCTAACTCACCTAATCCATTCATATCATCACAAAAGTAAAATAAAATACACATCAAAACACATAATCATCTGAACCTCATACATCTCATCATATAAATACATGTGTATCACAATAATGCACACTCATCTCAAAAATACATGTGTCTCTCATATATCGCTAGCTCGCAGGCCGCTATCCAATACAAAAATATCTTCGGCTCACAAGCGGGTATCATGTACAAAAAAAAAAAAATACAAAATATCTTCAGCACGTAGGCTGGTCTCATATATAATCCATACAAAAATTACTCGGCACGCAGGCCGGTCCATAGTAAGTCAATCATCTCCCCATCTGATGTTGGGGAATGCTCCCTGTGAATCTACCTGTCCTGACCCCTTTGCCGCACCTGTATGGTGCTCGGTACCTGCCTCATCTCCTGCTGATGGCCTCACCATGACCTTGTCCCTGGGCTCACTGGCCCCCTGTACTCTCTACACTGTGAGTGTGGGATCTTGTCCTCTCACTGGAGGCCTGTTGTGCTCTGTACTCGGCATAGGAGGGCACATCTAGCCTGTCAGATAACAAATGATCCTGATAATATCATGCCTCTACTAGGGCATCCCTGAATCTGACCATGGTCACTGTCTATGGGGCTGCCATGGGTTTCCCTACCTGTGTGGATGCATGTACCACGGGACCCTGTTTCAGAATCTGCCCTATACCCTATATCGGTACCATGGCCTGACTCGACCTTGAGAGCTATGCCTGTGCCTGAATTTGGGCATGCAGAGTAGTAATCTGCATCTGCGTTGCTGACAGCTGGCTCTGCAGACCTGTAACCTCTCCCCGCGCTGTGGCCAACTAACCCTGTAAGTCTTGTACCTGCACCTATAGGGTGGTTATCTACTCTCCCCCTCCACCTACCTCCACCTGTGCAGGTACTTGTCCCTACCATTCCTGAGCCTTCAGTGTTGCTATCTAGGCTTGTAATGTGGCAACCTATGCCTCTGTACCTGTTAGCTACCCCTGCATAATCTCGGGCTGCGTCACTAAGGTAATCACCTGCCCCTATAGGGTGTCCCTCTACACTATGATGGTGGCTAAGTCTAGATGCCTTGGCCTCAGTGGTACGGCTCTCAGCTGTCCTGCCCACCACTGCTTATATCCATTTGCCACTTTGGCATCATCAATTTGTGAATCCATTGGCTGCTCCTCTTGTCCAGTCAGCACGGTGGGTGGCAGTAGAGACATAGGTCTCTCCACATCATCTCCCCTGTCGGCATATGGACAGTGTTGGTCATCGAGTCCCATCTATCGATGAGGGTGACCATCAGACTCACCTCCCAGACTACATGCCGGTAGCACCTCACCCCTATCAACCCCACCTCTGTAACATGTTGCCACTCCTCCTGCATCGTGCTCGCCCGTACTATCAATAATAAGGGTGGCACCTAGGCCCTCATCCGCAGCTCATCTCAGGCCTGCATCCCACAAGAGCAATATCTTAGTACACCATCCTAACTTACCCTATTTCACCCCACATCCCGACCCAATCTCTTTCCCTACCCCCATCCCATTGGCCTTGTTGCCAATCCAACCTACCCAAACCCATCTACCCTACCTATCTACGCTAACCCTTACCAAAACCTACCCAAAACCATCCAACCATACCTATCTACCCTAACCCTCACCCAAACCTAACCAAACCCATCCACCCAAAACTATCTACGCTACCTATCTACCCAAACCCATTCACCCAAAACTATCTACCCTACCCAAGCCACCCTCCACCCTTCCTGTCTCCCTTAACCCTTTTCCCTCTTACCTAATCCTTTCCCACCTACCCTACTTTCCCACCCTACCCTTACTCTATTCCCTTTTTTGTCCAAACTTGACCTTAGGTTGACCAAACCCAGTTATCCCTTGACTGACCACAGTCACTGTTCTTGTGACCGATAATGGTCACTACCCACTGATGTCGGCCACATGCTGACTGACATCGGTCACTATCGTGTTGCCTGCCACAACTTCCCAACACTACTTTTTCCCTTCCTACTCCTTCTACCCACTTAAACCCCTCCTTACACCCCTAATTATTCCTATACTACTCTTTTACTCTACACCCTACCCTTCCCCATTCCCAACTCCCCTTTTTTCCCTTATTTTCAAATTTCTTCCCCCCAAACCCCCATTTTTAACATTTTTATATTTTAATCAATTTCACTAAACAATCAATAACAAAGGTTTGACACTTACCACATCCCACTACCGCTGTCATGGTGGAACCTCCAGCCTCCACGTCGCTCCTCCCGATCCTTCTCTAGCCTCCACCATCCTCAAATGACCTCTCACTCTCCCAACCAATCACCTCACTCGATCCAATCTCATAGCCCCACCTCTCACCCAATCAATCTCACCTATGTGGCTCACTAACTAATCTCTCTGACGTTCTCTTTTGTCCTCTTCCTCTTTTCTCTCTTATTTTCCTTTTCTCCTTTTCACAATGCACAAATGAATTTTTAAAATGTGGGTTTTTCACTTTTTATAACCTACCTGACTCAACCGACATCGGTTAACCCTTGATCGATGTTGGTCTATTTCCCTAGATAACTACCGTCGGTTCCCCTACACCTTCATCAGTTCATACCGACCGATGTCAATTACCCTGTATAGTCATTGCCCTCACATTTACCTAATTTTCCTCACCCCACCTTTCTTTTGCCTCCCCTACACCTACCAGGACCCCTTTACCTTCCCCTCTAGCCCTCCACCTTCTTCAACCTTACCTCATTAGGTATTGAAGCCTCATTATTTTATCCCTACCTTGGCCTTTCTTGTGCCATGACCTAGATATTTGGACTTGGACCATCGCTAGTGATCTTTGACCTCATGTGTTTGCTATACCTTGCATCATTGTTACCTATGTTGATTGACCCAATGACCTTACCTAGCCTATTACCGTGATTGTTTATCCTGCCCCCTACCTTTGGTGTACCAAAACATATCTAAACATTCCTGCACCTAACCCATGTTGTGTTTCTTGACCCTATCCTATACCTGGATATTGGAATCACTTCAACCTTGTTTGGATACACCTATCGACCTTAGACGATGTAGAGTTTGCAAGCTCTTCAACCTGGTACTTAGTGTCACAGTTTATACATGTATGTGTGATTAACTGTCCCTACCTTTGACCTTGGCTCGTTTACCTATATACCCACTTTTCCCTTTACCCCATTCCTCATTTATAATCATTCTTCTTCACATCTAATTTTATCAAACCCACTTGCCGATTCACCTTGTCACCTCATCAGTTCCTAGTTTAAGGGGGGTCACCTTCACCATCACATGGTGCAACCACATCTTATTTTTGTCAATGTCGCTTACTAGTACAAGCTATGCAACAAAAAAGGGGGAAAATGTAGACACTGAAATCGTGTCGTAATCACCTTGGTCCCCTAGTGCAGCCCTATAATCACTTCCTCATCCTCAACATCTTATCACTTACCTCCTACACTGCACACATTTTAATTTAATTACTTTAATTAAATTAATGCCATTTACCTCCGTACATATTAATTTAATTAATTTAATTAAGTTAATGACCTTTTAACCCACACACACACATTAATTTAATTATTTACATTAAATTAATTCACTACCCTCACACACATATTTAATATAATTCCTTTATTAAATGTACCTCACCTAACCACCCCCCATCATTTGACCCATTAACATAAACCCTAAACCAATGTCCTAAATAAAACCTAACATTAGACCTATCCCCTCACCTCACATTTAAAAGCCTCTTAAGGTGGGTTTTCATCCCAAAAAAAAGTGGAGACCCTTATCAAATAGTGGAGCAACTTCCTAGGCATTTTTTTGAACAACCCAAGATATATCACTTAAATTGACGTCTGTTCACCCTAAACTGATGCCGGTTCACCCTAAACCAATGCCAGTTATACTGGAATGGAAAAAAATGGCCTATTTAGACCCATCTACAACTTTTTTATACGGGTTGAAAAACTTCTGATCTCGAGTTCGATCTCTTTAGACGCGATAGTAGAATGAAGATTGATTTGTGATCAACAAAGTCAACCAAATACACTGGCACAATAGTGACAATTTCTTCCCAGCATCCTTCAATGCAGCAACTTCTGCATTATTCTTCAGACCTGTACCTCATAGAAGAGTAAGTATCCTCCTTCCATCTATTTCATTTTCTCATCATCATATGTAGTATTTGCGGTAAAGGAACCTAGTCTTTTATCCTCTGTCCATTCCCTCTCTCTAGTTGTAGCCACCTTCCATACCTAATCATCTTAATACTTGGACCAATTTAATATTTGACCTCCTCAGTAGTCTCATACCTTTGCAACATATCTACACCCCCTCTATGATCAATCCCCATCTTCTATCCACTCCACTTTTTCCCCAAAACTCCAAAAATCTAGACTGTGTGATTCCACCAGCCCCCTACTTAACCGTCGTCGGTTTTATCTAAATGTCACCAGTTATAGTAAAACCATCATCAGTTTTATAAAACCATGGTCAGTCTCTGTTTCACCTGATCTCTACCAGAATGACAAGCTGTTTCTGACCCACATCTAACTTCACCTCATTTTTTCTAACATATACCTACTTGAACACCTATTTGACCTTCAGATCTGTGTCTAACATGACCTATTAGCTCAGATTCACCTATAACAAACCTACTTGACCTTTGTATCTCCTTCTAGCCTAGCATGTTATATTATATCTAGCCTATTACATTTTTTATGAGATACCTAAATCATATTAAACTACAGTATGACAATATTTACTTTACTTCAGCATTGAATTTTTTTAAACAGTGGATTGAGAGCCATCTAGGAAGTATCGCACTTCTAGGATCTAGCATGTGCTAGGTAGTGCACTGTATATATTGTTTAACTCTCTTTGGTGGTCTTGTTTTGGTTCTTATACAGGTAGTTCCTCCTAGCCAAAAGGAGGGTCTCACAATCACTTTGATTCAAAATTTAGATACGCACGCATATAACCTTCTACCATCCCAAAATAGGTATTCCTCTTACCACCTTTACCTTATCTATTTCATCAAGTACTTCTCAGAAAACTAAGAAATCAGGTGAAACAATTATATAGCCATAGGAATAACAAAGAAACCTCCTACAAATCAAGAAGTTACACAACCAACTAACTTGTTTATAGTTTTACCGGGTATAACAGTATTCTATCATATATATAATAAAACAATAATGTTTGTTTTATTATATTTACATACGAACCACTCTCTAACCACATATATACCATTTCAACCATACGGTAATTACAAACACATGAAAATAAAAAATACCCATATATATGAAATGTGAGCACTAGATAATAGATATTTGAACATTCCCCCCTTAGTGCAAACATGGGAGAGAAATAATTGCACTTCTTTTGTAGCTTACCGCCCATACATGCTCATGATCTTGGATCTCTGATGGTTTTGCAAAGTCTTACTAACAACCTTGGTATGAACCCTTATTCATTTGAAAAACAAACCCTTGTTAAAAAAAAATGGACCCCTATCCACCAAAAAAGGAACCCTTGTTCCTGGTATGAGCCTCTGCTCATCCTCTTCAAGAACCATGATGCTAATTTTTCCTTGTGCTTTCATCTTTCCACTATATTTTCACATCAGGAAAGTACATAGGAATATGCTCACTTTATTATAACAAGAACATACTAGAAACTGAATAATAACAAGTACACTACAACTAAAACACAAGTTAAAACAAAATTCCACAACCGCATTTTTCAGCCCCATCGCTTGTAGTTAGTGAGAGGACTTTGCTTTTCCTCCATCCTTTGTTGCCTCCATCCTTCAGTGCACAAGTTTCTTAATCAGCTAATGAAGACATGATGCTCAATAATTTCCACATTGGATTTATTGGTATGGTTTCCCTCCCACAATGTGAAACAATATGTATTACATACCTTAAACAAATTTTGGATTCCACCGATAATGCATTCATAAGGAAAAATATTTTTACTATATATGACACAAAAAATAACTCAGGACTTGACTTGACAACAAAAATGACAACAAATATCCTAAAATCACATATTTGATGATGACACTGACTATTGACAATGATTTTGATAATATTGTCTTACATAATTACAATACCAAATGAAAATTTGACTTTATAATAAAGATGATGTAAAAAAGACACTTTTGATTATACACAAAAAAATAAACACACTCAAGCATAAGTACGACTCCTAATGACCATTTATTCAACTAATATAATTTGACCGACACACACTACATTCAGTACAATCTAGAATTTTTTCTTTATTAAACAATTTTCTATATAAAAGACACATTTAGGTGTGGTGAAATAGGTGTAACCCAGGAAAAATTCAACCTTCAACACCCGAACATCACTTCAAATTTTTTTTTTTATAGTTACTACTTTAACACTTATAACATAAAGAAAAAATACGTCTTATCTAATAAGGGATTGAACTCACTATTCAATTGTAATACAACTGAGC
Source organism: Taxus chinensis (assembly GCA_019776745.2). Lineage (NCBI taxonomy): Eukaryota > Viridiplantae > Streptophyta > Pinopsida > Cupressales > Taxaceae > Taxus > Taxus chinensis. The sequence continues at coordinate 574,260,098 of CM034152.1, read as the reverse complement.
ATATGAATATGGTCATGTGTGGAGAAGGTGCAAAGCAATCATTACTAAGGTGAATAAGATATCAAGTGACACCATGAATTTTGGGATAATCAACTATCCTCCCGTGACAATATCCACACAGAACTGGAAAATTCAAATAAATTCATGTAGATGAATTGAATGAGATAGAGACACACTCGGCCTGATACATAAGACTGTTGAGTGAATTCAAACACATAGAGGTAAGCAGAGGCTGTATCCCAGTGGATGAGGTGACATTATTCCAATGGTTTGAGAGATTCACATAAACGTTTTACAAACAGATACCAAAACAAAAGATTTACTAATATAGATCAATCAAATCAATAATAATATATGTATTTGGAATTTACGATATTTGCAACTGCATAAGATATCTTCCCATCCTCCAAAAACAAGATGCAACAACACTCAAACATCTACAATGTGGTGAGAGATATAATAGAGGTTTCTGAAGTTGGTATGTAGAGATAGATTTAATATGATTTGTCAACCGCTCAGCTCATTGCATGTTGAAACCAGCTCGACATTGTAAGAGAAATCCCACCAACTGATTATTCCACCTATCTGACTAGTGTGTTATAATATGTTGTAGAAATTATGAATATTGCATTAACTAGTGAATTCTGTTATGACGCCTTCAAAATTTGATAATTAAATCTAGAATGTATGATCTATGTAGCCCACCAGTTGGAACTACAATACAAGAGACTATTCAACGCTCAACTTAAAATTGGATGCTACAAATATAAATATAATCCACAAGGTAAACCAAAAGATTGTCATTCCTCTTAGCAATCAGAAAACCATCTTAACCTTAGAGATCTTGCTTTGATACTAAATAATAGATTTGGATCAGATTTACAGAAATGTACAACAAAAAATCAAAAACAGAATAATCTATCTTATGTATTATTTCATACAAATTGTATTATTTTGCTACAGTTGAGATAGCTATTATATAGGCATAGGAATAACAAAGAAACCTCCTACAAATAAGGAATTTGCACAACCAACTAACCCATTTATAGTTTCACGGTTACAAAAATATTCTCTTGTATATATAATAAAACAATAATGTTTGTTTTATTATATTTATATATGAACCACTCTCTAACCACATATTTACCATTTAAACCATATGGTAATTACAAACACATGTAAATAATAATCACCCATATATATGAAATGTGAGCACTAGATAATTGATTTCCTAACATATTTTCTAAATGGTTTTTTATTATGATTAAATTAATATTTTTGGTTTTCCCGAGTGATCACAAAGAAACTTTTGTCGGTGTCCCACTTGTTTCTAAAGTAGGTAAAATTAATCAATTTCATTTCCCCGTATCCCACCATATGCCCCAAATTAAATGCAAATATTAATGAAGGGTTAATTCAAAGTACGATATGCAAAATCTCCCGCATTAAATGCCAATATTTTAAATATCAAAATCTTGCACTTTCACTTTAAGAAGGGGAAATTCAAAATTCAAAATTTCCTATTCCCACATTTTTTCAATTTTAGGAATTTCTTTCATTGAATGCATTTGGAAAAAAATAAATAAACCAAAAAACTAAATAGTAGGGTTTCTTTTTTATTTTGTAAGCCTAGAAAAGGAGCTCTTGAAATTAGAATACAACATGCGTAGGCACTAATTTACTGGTCTCAGTGCTAGAGTCCTGGAGGTTTTTTGAATGGTAAGCTGAGGTAGAGATCATAATCACATTTGGGGACACACAAATAAGATAGAAAATAGTTATAGTGGATAGATCACGGGTGTAAGTGCAAATCAGGAGGACCACACAAGATGAAATCAAAAGAGACAAGAAAAACAGGTTGTAGATAGAATCTCGTTGATACTGTGTTGTAGAGAGAATACAGAGCTTTAATAGACATTATCAATCATGTCAAAATATTAGATACAACTAAAACATGTATTTATCAAAAGCATATATGTTATTGTATGTGTACCGTAGTTGATGGCGGGCACTTGCAACAACTCTGTATTCACCTAGTTCTTGTGTTTTGCACTACAACCCATCCCTGCCTTTCCCTTTAGTGCCTTTGTAGTTTCGTTCCATTTCTTGTCAAAACTTGTTTCTCTATCTGAAACCACATTTTTGTCCACCCATGACCAAAGATTTTGTAATCCATTTTAAAATATTTATTCCTTCCAAAAACCCATTTTTTATGTTCAGCCATAGCTCAAGTATTCGTGTTTGTTAAATGGGTTCCCTTTTCAGCCCTTCTATCTATCTCTCTATTTTTTTTGGTTGATTTTTCATTCTTCGTCTGTCCATTTATTTTTTCCCATAACCGCTGACATATATCTCTAGTAGGAAAACACGAGTCACATATTCTTTTTTAATAAATCGTAATGGTTTACTTTTGTACAGTTTAGGTAATCATTTTGAATTCCTTTAATGATTTTTTAATATGAAAGAAATAATTGTTACTAATTATTCAATATTCGATTCTCACTTGATTGTCCGTGTTAATATACATAGTTTTTTATAGTTTATTTTTCCACGTAGAAATAATTAAATGCATTTTCTTTACAATTTTTTTATGTTTAGAAAAAGGTAAGAACATTATATGTTCTTGTAAAAATTATTAAATATAAATGTTAATCATTCTATTTACAAACATATATTTCATTTACAATTAGTAACGACTTACTTGATAAATGAGCCAATATAAAGTAACAATTTTTAAATTCTAAAATAACATATTCTAAGACTAGAGGCTGCTAAGCTTGATGTTTACGACATTACCTAACTATTACAAGACAAATATTAAAGAGTTTCCTCAATACATTTTTCAAACAAGAATGATAGAATAGCGGTCGCTAAGATTTTGGTTGACTCTGTGGATAAACGATACAACTAGGATGACTCACCTGAAAAACTGAGCTAAGCACCATTATTATATTTATATTTCCATATTAATTTATCATAATCCTACCATGATATTTGAAGCCTAACGTCTACTAATGTCAAAGATTAGTAAATAGCATTGCTGTTAACATAACAAAGATCTTGAGATTAGCGGTCTAGGATATTTATTGCCTCACATACATGACAACTAGTAATTAGCTAAAAATCAACTAGCTCATTTATTATATTTGGATGTTACATTACTACCTTAATAAGACTAGTGACTGCTAGGGTGGATGTTTAATTTCTTTCTTTGATGTTCCAAGCCAAATGGATATTCAAAGACAAGATTAATTTAAATTTTTTTCCAGAATACACATATTCCAAAACAAAGTTTTCTACATTGCGGCCACTGAGTTCAATGTGTTATTCAAAGTCTATCACATGATATTCAAAGCCTAGCCATGTGCTAATGTCATAAGATTATTCAATTGCAGTTGTGTAACATAATAAAGACTTAAGATTAATAACCCTAACTTAATTCTTGGATTTTTATTCAAGATAATGATTAACGTCCCATACCAAAAACTCAAAATTGAACATAAGACTCCAACACCGATTGTTTATCCAGGAGCTCTAAGTAACAACATGATATTCAAATTTTATTACAAAGATATTCCTTGTGAGCCACTAGGATATTTTTTGTCTTGCATTCTGGACAATTTATAATGACTCAATTGAAAATCTAACTATGTTCACCATTCAATTATATTTAAATTTTAAAAGACTATTTTTAATGAATGGCGATCACTAGGGTGGTTCATAACTACATTTCTTTCCTGAATACTCATGATTACAAATTAAAATTTAAGCCTAAGTGGCCATGAGCTCAATAGGTATATTCAAATTCTATCACATGGATTCTAAATGAAAATTTAAGCCTAGTGGCCGCTGGGTTCTAATATGTTATTTGAATTAGTGTTGTTGCAACATCATAGAGGCCCCTGCGGTTAGCACCAATAGGATAGTTGTTGTCTTGCATACATGATAATTAGTAATTACTTGACAGATATTCAAATACATGAATAGATAAAAAATATTCGAAGATAGGATGAACTCAAGTTCTTGGCTATTAGTGAGTTACTAAGTATTTTGTAATCATCAACCCAAGTTCCATTCCCATTGAGTTCATTGGATGCTTTCAATAAGTGGCCATGAGGAAACCTTGAGGTAGGGGTTGAAATTCTCCATATGTACCAAGTGGGACATAGATTGTTTGGGTTCTTCAAATGTGGATCGCTCAGTGGACATTAAGGACCCAAGCCCACCTCCATTTATCCTGTTAGATAAAGTGCTCGTCCACCAATGTACTTCATAGATCTAGTATAATAAAAGTGTTTACCATAAAAAAATTTACAAGTAGTTTGTAATCAACTTCAACCCAAGTTCAATTCCCATTGACGTAGCTCGTTGGATGCTTTCAATAAGTGGCCATGGGGACACCTTGAGGTAGGGGTCAAAGTGGATTCTCCATATCGGCCAAACGAAACATAGTGGGGTGCTTCGAATGCTCCCCACAATTATATTTCAATTTTAAAAGACTATTTTTAATGAATGGAAACTACTAGGGTGGTTTATCACTACATTTATTTCTTGAATACTCATGATTCCAAATAAAAAATTTAATCCTAGTAGCCACTGAGCTCACTAGTATATTCAAAGTCTATCACATGAATTCCAAACAAAAATTTAAGACTAGTGATAGTTGTGTTCAATTTTAAGCCTAGTGGTCACTAGGTTCAATATGTTATTCAAATCAATGTTGTTGCAACATCACATAGGCTTGAGGTTAGTGGCCACTAGGATAGTTGTTTTCTTGCATACATGACAATTAGTAATGACTTGATAGATATTCAAATACATGACTACACAACAAACATTTGAAGACATGATGAACTCAAGTTCTTGGGATATTGGTGAGTTGAGAGTATTTTGTAATCATCAACCCAATTTTCATTCCCATTGAGTTTATTGTATGCTTTCAATAAGTGGCCATGGGGACACCTTGAGCTAGGGGTCTAAATTCTCCACATGGACCAAGTGGAACATAGCGGGGCACTTCAAATGCGGATCACTTGGTAGAAATTAAAGACCCCAACCCACCTTCATGTCCCACTTAGAGGAAGTTCTCCTCCACCACTCTAGTTCATAGATATGGTATAATAAAAGAATTTACCATAAAAAAATTACAAGTAGTTTGTAATCATCAACCCAAGTTCCATTCCCATTGAGTTCATTGGATGCTTTCAAAAAGTGTCCATGGGGACACCTTGAGTTAGGGGTTGAACTTCTCCATATGGACCAAGAAGAACATAACAGAGCACTTCGAATGTAGATTTTTTAATGGACATTAATGACCCAAGCCCACCTCCATGTCCCGCTTAGAGAAAGTGCTCCTCCACCACTCTAGTTCATAGCTTTGGTATAATAAAAGCATTTAACATAAAAAAATTACAAGTAGTTTGTAATCATCAACCCAAGTCCATTCCCATTTATTTCATTGGATGCTTTCAAAAAGTGGCCAAGGGGACACCTTGAGGTAGGGGTCAAACTTCTCCATATAAACCAAGTGAAACATAGCTGAGCACTTCAAATGCTCCCCACAATTATATTTCAATTTTAAAATATTATTTTTAACGATTGACAACCGCTAGTGTGGTTGCCCACTAAATTTCTTTCCTAAATACTCATGCTTCCAAAAAATTTTTAAGCCTAGCAACCATTGAGCTCAATAGGACATTCAAAGTCTATTGCATGAATTCCAAACGAAAATTTAAGCCTAGTGGCCACTGGGTTTAATATGTTATTTGAATTAGCATTGTTACAACATCACAGAGGCTTGAGGTTAGTGACCACTAGGAAAGTTGTTGTCTTGCATATAGGACAATTAGTAATGACTTGATAGATATTCAATTATAAGACTAGAAAACAAATATTCAGTGACATGATGAACTCAAGTTATTCGGCTATTGGTGAGTTACAAGTAGTTTGTAAACATCAACCCAAGTTCCATTCCCATTGAGTTCATTGGATTCTTTCAATAAGTGGCCATGGGGACACCTTGAGGTAGGGTTAAAAATTATCCATATGGACCGAGTGAGACATAGTGGGGTGCTTCGAATGTGGATCACTCAAAAGATATTAAGGACCTACGCCCACCTCTATGTCCTACTTAGAGAAAGTGCTCCTCCACCACTCCAGTTCATAGCTCTAGTATAATAAAAGTGTTTACCATTAAAAATTTACATGTAGTTTGTAATTATAAACCCAAGTTCCATTCTCATTGAGTTCTTTGGATGCTTTTAATAACTAGCCATGGGAACACCTTGAGGTAGGGGTCAAACTTCTCCATATGGACTAAGTAGAACATAGCGGAGAACTTCAAATGCACATCACTTGGTGGACATTAAGGACCCCAGATCACCCTCCTATCCCACTAAGAGAAATTGCACATCCACCACTCCAATTCATAGCTCTGGTATAATAAAAGCATTTACCATAAAAAAATTTCCACCCCCTCCCACATTTTGAGAACTTAACTTTGATGGATCCTCGAAAGGAAGCCCAAGCCTACCAGGAGTAGGGTGTTTAGTTAGAGATGTGGATGGAAGTTTATTAATATTTAGGTCCTTTCCTTTAAAGGATGACATGTGTAATGAGGCAGAGGCTCAAAATTTACTGGGAGGTCTCAAACTAGCGGTCAACATTGGTTGTGAAGCTTTGGAAATTGAAGGTGTTTCCCAAGTGGTAATAAATGATGTTTGAAAGGGAAAAAATTCATCTTGGAAGTTGGATTATTATATCACCAAAATTTTGCATTGGTTGAGAAAAATCCCTAAGTGGTGTTTAAACCATAATTATAGAGAAGAAAATTGTGCCATTGATTTCTTGGCTAACCAAGGCATCATTAAGAGAGATGTCCTAATGAAATTAGGGAAAGCTATCACGTTGCTAGATATCATATCTCAAGAAGGGGGAGTGAGGTGTTATTAATTATTGGTGTCATGGCTTCTTTTTTCATTCTTCCATTTGCTTATGGTGGTTGAAGATGGTGTGGAGTTATGATAGACAAGTATGAAGTGCCATCCGCTACCTTTTCTTTTCCTACAAGCCGCAAAGCTTGAGATGGCATTTTTGGGAGAATTTCTTAGGATCATATTAGGATTGTCTTCAAGGTGGCATTGGGTTATGTCTATGAGGAAATTATGAGGATTCGAAGGGAGGAATATTTGTCTGAGTCAGCTAGAGCTTGAGTTAATTCAGAAGTTTCCTCTTGGTTCATGTCCCAAATTCCTCTGGTTAGGTAAAATATTGCCAAGGTGAGATATATTTCCCTCTACCTCATTAAGTCCCAACACCAGGTCAACTTGGTTGAAGCATTAGAGGATTTTGGGAGGGGTCATCCGCTGCTTGACATTGTTCGTAAGTGTTGGCCATGGAGGAAGTGAGGAGGGTGATAGCTGAGCTATCTTCCAAGAATTTGGTTTTGATGTGGTTTTCTTCAAACATTCATGTTACTTGTTCTGAGGTGCTTGGTGAAGGCAACTAGCTAGAGAAGTTAGGATTTATTGGTCTTTTGGATCCTGTTGTCCTGGACTTTGTTGATGTGGCTGGTCTATGAAGGAAATTGGGATTTACATAAAACTTCTTATTGCGCACTACTCACGTTGCTGTCTTAGTGGGTGGGAGGATGTCTCCGTGGCCAAGAAGCTCAGCCTCTCAGGTATAACTTCTAATTCCTTTCCCTAGTTTGTCAATGGCTGGGTATTTTGTTTCCTGTCAATGTTGGGTTTTCTCAACTTATAGCCCAGTTAACTTTTGTGGTTTTGTTTTGCTAGGTCATGTGGTTTATTGATTATATTTCACATTTGTGATGGGTGGGATCCCATCAATCCCTAGGTTCTAAGCTCCTGTCAAAAGTGTTAAATCATCCAAAAAAAATTTGAAGATAGGAAAAATATTAACGATTTTCTAGATTATACGTAGCCCCTAAGATCGAAGCTTATTATACTCCCTTCGTGTAACATAACAAATTTTAACGAATTTCATGATTACACATATTCCAAAAAGAAAGTTTTAGCCTAGCATCCACTAAGTTCAATATGTTATTTGAAGTTGACCACATGATATTTGAAGGATAACAGGCGCTAATGTCGTAGATTATTTCGTGGCATTGGTGTAACATAACACAGTCTTGAGATTAATGACTATTAGGATAATTCTAGTCTTGCCCTAAGGTCCCTCTAACCTAAAGCTATAAATATTGTTGTTTTACATTGAATTAAAGATATCCTAGAATACATAGATGCTAGCGGATGCTAGTCTTCACTTTTACCAAAAAATTTGACAACTTGAAACAAATAAAATTTAATAGCTAGGAATTATTTAAATTTCTTAGTGCAACACATAACATAAAATTCTACTAATTATTTGTTGTATTTTATAATTAAAGGAGGGTTGAAGGGTACCTTTCCCTTTAAATTATAGATACAATGAGAGGATACATCTAAAAACCCAAACAATACAACGATACTTCGGTGAAAAAACGTAAGGGCCAATGCCAAGAAAATAAGTGGTTGGGAATACAAAAAACCCCAGACCAGTAAGCCAAATAGTATGATTCAATAACAATGGAAATGAAAAGGCTATACAAAAACCAAAAAAAATATACAACTTGATGGATTTTAGAAACACTAATTTATCCAAAACACATGACCATTCCTAACCTCTACCCCAACGGTTTTGAAAATGGTTTCTACTAGTGGATATGGAAAAATATGCTCTTTTCCAGAGATAGTCTAACTCTTTAACCAATCGTACGCCTCACGACATTTCCGGTGAAGAATATCCCAATGTGCCAGTTATTGTTGTAGCAGAAAAGACATAACATCTAGGTTAAAAAAGTGGATTAAGCTACCACCTATTATTGGTGTCTCTCCCCATTTGTCCACTTCAAACAAGAAATGATTTAGGACATTAAACCATTTAAAAAACTCTATTAAAATGTCTATGTGCACCAAACCTTCATGTTTATAGCAAACATATTAGGCCCCTAAAATATTGGCCAAGTACAAGAATGTGCGTGGGCACGCAAGGCCTAGTTAAGAAACGGCGCGTAAGGAGAAAGTGCGCAGGGCAAGATTCTAGGAGGCTTTAACAAGGAAAGTGGTGTGCACGCAAGAGAGAAAAATATTTCAAGACTTAGCCATATTTGACACATTAGGAAGAACATGAGAAAAGTGTGACCCGACTGTGCATGCGGAATGGATAAGGTGCCAGTTTGGCGACAGGTTGGCCTAAGAAGGAATATACCCTGCGATGGAAGTTTCTAGAAGACCATCATTGCAAAAAGTGGAGATCTTGGACCTAAAGAAGCATTCTCCCATGAAGAACCACCTTGGACACTTGGCGATGGATCTTCAACTCCCATGAAGGCTTGATGATGTCAAGAAGGGTTATAAATACAAGCACCCGCTAGAGGAAAAAGAGAGAGAAGTAGAAGGAAGCAAAGCCATGTAGAAATACTGGGAGAGCTTCATAAGTTGGGTAGAGATATATAGGAAAGGGATGTAATAAAGGGTTGGGATTGTAAATTTTCTCTTGAGAACTAATGGGTATGAATCCATCATTGATGTATGACTTCAGTATGCACAATTGTGGTAGCCTGAAATGGATCCAATGAATATAATGAGGTTACCACACTTGATTGAATATGGTTGTTAGTAATTTTTTTCCATTTTTATAGCTTACATTTCTGATTCATGAATGTTTATGGAATAAATATGCATTTCCTTTTTGTTTTGGTTCCTATCTATAAACTGTTAAGTACCATTCAGTCTGGGATGACTGCATTTGTCTAGAAGCCGTTCTAAGTTCTATGATAAATGTCTATCTCGTTTCCACTCACTCTTTTTAAGCTCCTATCATAGATGATGTTTCCCACTTAACTCACATAAAATAGAGAATTGACACCTGCGTGTGCCTTAGGTGAACGCCTAGTGCCTGCTAAGTGATAGGCCGACACGCATAGGATTCCCTTGTTCTTTGGTGGGTGTAAAAATGACTACAAAACTCAAGGTTTTGTCTATTTATGCTTCCATGGAAACCCTATACGCTATCTTAATCCATCGATGACCCATCTCCAAATCCTAATCCTTCTCCAGGTGTATGATAAGAAGATGAAAAATGAACGTCGAAGAAACTTCCACATTTACCCTCGAACGTCCCTCTAGAGAAAGATAATCATATCCAAGAACTCCCTCAATAGCAACCAGGTCTTACTTTGTTTCAATTCAAAAAATGGATTTCAAATGGTGACGCAAAATTTTGGTATAAAATCCCATTTCATCACATCCATGGAAAATTGTATGAAAGGAAACATTTTTCTGGCCATGAAAAAATAAATGAAATCTCATGAAAGAAACCCAAAATGTGTGAAAATAAGGGGGAATGATAAGATAAATAGATGGAGTGAATATGCCATCACATGCTTGAAATTATTACAAGCTTACCAATGGCTTTAATATCAATGTTTATTGGAAAAGGTGACGAGTCTGGCCAATCAAGACATTTATTGCAAATCTTATCACAAAATATGCCTATTTAGTAGCTATCTTAATAAATAAGATTTAAGGTCCAATTTGGAGTTAATGAGAGCATGAAAATGGAATTTTAATCACACAAGATTGATTTTCCCTGATAAGGTATGTGTTTTAATGACAACGTTTTAATATGGGAGTCACCTCCAATAATTAATTCATTACTATTTTAGTCATTAGCCAGGGACAAATAACGTTCCAATTCTTAAATTTATTGATTTATACATTTAATATTTTAATAAATTTCTAGTCATTAGTCACCCATTATTTTTTTGTGGCTACCACACCATACAAGATTTGAGGATACTTCTTCTACTATGATCTACTTGTGCTAGTGGAAAGGAGCCAATGACCATGCATGGTCCAATGACCGTGCATGGGTTAATGAATGTGAGCGGGTATGTGAATAAATTACCATTAGTTGCTTTAATTCAATTTAAACATTAAATAAAAAACCAACCAATAAAGTAAGTCACATCAAGTATCATCAATAAATTATCTAATGGAATGGTGACACATAGACAACCTATACAAGGTGATTTTATTCTCAGGTAATGGGTTTCCTTAACTTCCTTTGTATTAAAAAGTACTTATTTTAAATCCCTTAAAAATATGTTCTCCACCTAATTTAAATGTCTAAAATAAAATCTAAATTTTAAAAAAATCATGAACTATTAAAGGATATTTTTAATTTTTTATTATGATTGTTAAGTGGCTCTAGCTGTAACATTCCAATTTTAAGACTTTAGAAACAAGATTTTTTTTTTTTACATAATGTTCTATGTTCTAAATTACATAATTTAGAACACACATTCCAATGCAAACTATCCCATAAAAGAAAACCATATGCAACTATAATGACTTGGTGTAAACCTGATCTCTCATTCCATGACTTGGTATTAAATTGATCTCTCATGTTACTCAGTAATGTGTATACAATGTAAACTTCTTTCCTTTACCTTTTTAGTGTACCCAAGTGTTTTGATTAAGAGGCCTATCTAAATATATGTTACCGATATTCATATGAAATCCTACTTCTTAAACTAGGTAATAAAGGACAATGCAATCAACAACTTGCGATACTTTGGAATAAGATTTTAAACATGTTTATTATTTTTAAATTCCTATACGACATACTCGTCAATGGAATAACTACTTCACCACACTTGTTTTATTATCTAGAGTGGTGTTCACTGACTTCTGTCAGTCCCACTTGATTCAAATTTTAACCCTAGACAAGGTTGACAATAGACCCTAGTGTAGAGGACTTCTCACCGTGATTAAGGGTACATAGACATACTCAATCAACTTTCATCGATTAGGTGTGTCTAGTTATCCTAAGTCAACATGAGTTGACCTTGACACTAGATCATGTCCTTATCTCCGCATAGGGCAGAATTGTGATCCAGTCATGTACTTATGCTAGTCAAGTTGAACAAATTATGTGGGGTGCTGAGACATATCAACCACACCGTAGTATCCTCACAATGACTTATGTCATTACAAAGGTACTATGTTGTAGTTAGGGTGTTTCAACATCTAACTAAGTTCCCTAATTTACATGAACATACCTTAATTAGAAAGTTTAATATCTCATTAATCAATTCATTAAATATTAATTATAGCTATGCTATACTGATTTGATTAGGACATTTAACCTATAAGGTTTCAAGTTGTACTGATGTGGGGTAGGTATGTAGATAAAATCTTCTTCCTAACACATTTAATTTCATGCTTGAGTTTATAATTTAACCAAAACAGCTTGTATCAAGAAATGGCATAATAGATCTTATAGTTATGAAAGTGTGTTAATTAGTTCCTTATTTATGCCCTAGCTTAAATAAGTCCCTTTTTTAAAATATTTATTTTAGAATTTAAGGAGATAAAGTCACAATTTCATTTAATTCCTTTTAAAAATTTCTAGTTTAAGATTAAGGCAATCTGCATAAGGAAGCACACACGCAACCATTTACCTACATGTTCATTACCATTTTAGCAAGTTCATAACGTATGTCTTAATGAATGATCTCAAGGAATTTTCCCCCTTTTTCCTATGTCATGGAATAATGTCCATTTATGAAAACTAAATTTATATGTTCCATATATTCATGATTCATACATACTTTTATATATATATATATATATATATATATATATATATATAAAGAGATCAATCATAGTATCTTTAAGTTTATAGATCAACTAATTCATCTTACTAGTTGCATCTCTTTAAATTGAGATCTACCAACTAAGGTTTTATATTCACAACTCATAGTTTCTTTTTATAACATAAGGTCTATTAAGATCCAATTTCATATCCCTTAAATACATATTAAGATATCCATCATTCATGATATTATTTAATAATACATCCCATTTAATGACAAGAAGGTCTTACATTAAAATATTGTTTTAACAATCAACACATCTTTTATTGATCAAGAAGGAGTGATACATTCACTAAATCCAAAAAATATAAGAGATTTCAAGTGTCGAAACAACAATATCAAACCAATTCTTATTACAACTTCCTTTTTCCAAAAGGTACATCTCAAATAATGAAGCTGCATGTCATCGTAATAAAGATATATTTCCTTTAATAACACATATGTAACTTTCTATATGTCTTTCCCATTTCATATTTTATGAATTCCATCTGTAAAATTGTTAGCATGGGTCAGTTCATTGAACTGAGCAAGATAAGCACTATAACATTAAAATGTTGTGCTTTTAATTAATTGTTTCATAAAAGGAACTTTGTTGTTTATGGAACAGTCAAGAAATCACTACCAACATAATAGTAAGATTCGTCAAAATAATACAATCCAATAAGACAAGAGAGAGAGAGAGAGAGAGAGAGAGAGAGAGAGAAGATGTTTTAAAGTTTCTTAACATGTAAGATTTAGTCAATCAGCCTAATAAACCCATCTTTTCATCATAAAACTCATTTCAACATGCTAGAAATAAAACAACAGAGTTAAAGAAGAATAACATTTCATCCTAACTTTACCTTCACTACCATGTAACCAATTAAGTTCCTTCAATCAACTATGTCTAGTTATCAAGAGAAGTATAAAATACATAAGACTATATTTATGATTTAATTCAAATATTTGGGTAATAATGAATATTGCCTTCCATCTAATTGTCCCACTATCTCAGATTCATCCTAAATCTAAGATGAAAATAATCATGAAGAAGATCATACAGACAAGTAAAGTTAACTAAAACATCATAACCATTAAAGTAATGCCGATTGAAGCATCCTAAAAGTCCTATGCTCAGATTAGCATTCAATTCAAATAAGAAGTCAAAGATAACATCATTTAGAACTTATAAAAAGTAAAAGGTTTCTTCTAACAAGGAAACAAACTAATATTCATGCCTCATAAAAGATACACAATCGTTAATAGTCTAGAAAGGATAAGATTGGTTTAAGTTCAAAACTTATACAAGGATCGATACTCCTTCTAAGCATAACATAAAATTCTAATTTTTTCCCTAAGGACATTAATACACTAAATCTTATCACAATGCCAAGAGGTGATATAAGCTAAAAAAGACTAGAGAAGGAACAACAAGGATACCTCAATGAACAATTTTCCCATCCTGAGATTGAAGAGGGAATGAGTGAGATTGCAGTCTCCTCATTTATCCCAAAATCTTATGAAGAAGTGTAAACATTTTATAAACAAAGAAAACTGAAAAATACACAGAACAAATCTCCGTTTGAATAACTCACATCAGGTGCTAAAATAGTTAAGAACAAATCACATACGACCCAAATTAAAATGTAAACAAAGATTCACCCAGGTCTCAAATTGGATGAGTACAATAGAACTAGGAGAAATGAATGTAAATCAACATCCAACCTTTTCCTTTGGTCATTTCAGGAAAGACAATTTCAAAAAGCATGATTCCATTAAAAGGATCAACGAATCGATTGATTTCCTTAAAATCTCGGTGAAGGGAGAAGCTAAAATAATAGAAAAACAAGTCCAAATCTAAAAAAAAAACTCGAATGATTTCTAATATTTAACAATAAGACATATAAGCTTCAAGCATTCCACAACAAGTGTTGATATTCAACAATAATAAAAAATTTAACTCAGATCCAAAAAGATCCATTACCAATCTTAAAATACCTATGTGGTATAAGAGAACATGGGAAGTATAAATCAAGGAAAAATCATCCCTAACCAATATGTGATCCAAAGTACCTTCAACGAAAAGAGTTAATATACAATCGATACCTAGAATGGGTTTTCAGTCTAAAACGATAAGTGGGTATTCCACTGATAAGTCAAAATTACAGAGTAAGTTAAAAAAAGAAAGAAATTTTCCTCTTATGTTAGAAAAAACATCCATAAATGGTATTTCCCGTGATGTCTACACAAGAACTCCTTCAAAGTTCTTTTATTGAAAATAGAAGGAGGACATACAAGTTGAAATCAAAGGATTTCTTCTCAGCCTTACTAATGTTCAAGACATGCAACTCTTAACATAAGTATTTCACAATCAAGAACAACGATGGTCTTCAAGTCAAAAATAGAAAGGAAAACATACACAAAAACCAAAACAACAAGATCTCAATAAACTATCTAGATATCCATACAAATTCCTATCTTAGGTCTTCCAACAATGACAAAAGGAAACATTCTAAGGAAAATTATTTGTATCAAACAGAGTAAGATACATACATTATAAGCATAACCTTTAACTAAAAGCTCACTCAACAGATCTTGGATATGTTTCAAGCCTCAGTTCAAAAGATTCAAGTAAAAAATAGTTTACTCAGAAGTATGTAAACTAAACTCCCTGAACCTATTTTCCACTATCAACCTAAAAACAATAATGCATACAGGAAAACAACAAAATACCATTAAAGCAAAAGAAAATTCGATCATAGAAATAAACCTCTAATATTTTCTCAAGAGTAGAGTTGTTTTTTTGATACATTTAAATAAAAGAATAAGACTTAATGGAGAAGGCCTATCATGCCTGATAGAGCTCCAGTATTCTCTTTTTTTTAGAAAAATCTCCAAGAAGAGCTTCAATTCTTCCCTCAAAACACCAATAACTCTCTAAACCTTCTCCTTCTCTTTTTTATAGTTTCCATGGTGCCAACTTATTCATTCAAATGCCATGCAAGGCAAGAGAATTCATGCAAGGATTCAAACTAAAGCGTAAAAACCACATGCAGAGCTCAAGATCGAAAAACCAAATGACCACAACAAAAACCAAAACCCCTCTTTCTTCTTCCTAGGAATTTTTCACAATTTTCAAAATATTAAATGTAAAATAGGACTGTCAGTCCTTCCACTTCTCCTGCCACCACCACCTCTAATTTTGGAAATGACTAAGTTCAAATTTTTATGCAACTATAGCTTGGTGGATAAACCAACTCATTCCCCCAAATTTCCTCACGCTTTCACCAAATTTGGTAGTTCAAAGATATAAGCCCAAATTAATTTCATCATAATTTTCTAGGAGTTGATGCCACCAACCTCCTCCTTTAGACGTCATCCCATAGGCCCATTTTAGGTTAGCCAAACATTAGGTTACATTCAACATTATCTTAGGAACTAACATAGGTCCCTAGGCCTAAGTCTTTAGTCTTAGGCCCCCTTTTTAACATCCCTTATTAACAAAAGAAATTACTAACTTGGGTTAGGTTATAATTTAGGATAAAGTTCCTAATTTAAGGAAAGTTTAATTAGGTTCTAATTTCATTGTAAAACTACATCTCACTTTAACAAAAGGAAGAATCAGATTAATACCTAAATTCAAATACGAAGAAGAGATCAGATCATTCATGACCTTCATACCATAAAAGTCTAGGAACCTTTCAAACTGTTTGGCTTGGTCATTATGACCACAAGGTTTATAAATTAGAAGCATACCTTGGATCAATGAAATTGATCCAAGGTAATCCCATTTTGGATCCTCATGAATTATGAAAACTGAAACTCAACTTCTCTTTCCTAAGTTGTGAATTATTTTGCATAAAAAAATATGAATTGCTTCTTTTTATACTAAGCATAATCATAGCAGAATTGTATCTATTTCAGTAGATAACATGTTACCTACTACAAACATGATTTCATAGATCATAAGAGTATACCATATTAAGACAAGAATCATATGTCATCGTTTGCACCTTCCAAACAGAAGTCATCATAGATATCAACCATGTTAGAGGTGTTACATACCTCCCTCCTATAAAGCATCATTGTCTCGATGATTAACTTAGTCTCAATTCTCAGACAAGAAAAATAATCGTAATTATAGTTCTTCCATCCATAAATTCATAAACAGAAACTAGAGTTGAGAATTTCAAATTTCCACAATTTATTATAGCATCAAAATAGTTGTTTTAGTACTAAAGAATATAGTATTTTCCCTAAAACTGGAAAAATTATTTCTAAGTTCAAAACAAGGTCTTCATTTATTATCAATCAACAAAATTAATGTTGTTCAAATAAATGAGGAAAAGATATTTTCATATCCTCAAGGTTTTCCCATGTTGCAATTTCTTCATTAAATTGGTCCCACTAGACCTTGCATTGACTAATTTCATGATTTCTCAAGTGCAACTGGCAAGTTTTCAACACTCTAATGGGTTCAACCATGATTATTCCATGGTCTTGGACCTGTAAGGAATCCCAATTTAACACATGTGATAAATCTGAAATGTATTTCTTAATCAAATAAATATGGAAAACATCATGCATCCGTGATAAAGTAGGTGGTAATGCTAAATGATAAAATACAAGATTGATCACTTCAACTATTTCAAAGGGTCCCACATAACGAGGTGATAACTTGGATGCCTTTCCAAAGGTTATAGAACTCTTTTTCGGCTTAACTCGTAAAAATACCTTTTCACCCAGTTCAAATTTCTTATCAACCCTTTTCAGATATGCATAACATTTTTGCCTATTTGATACTTCTTTTAAATGCTCACGAATCATTTTAACTTGCTACTCCATTTCAGTAAGGATTTCAGGTCCATTACCTCTCTATCTTCTATGCTATCCCAACTAACTAGAGTTTTGTATTTCCTTCCATACAACACTTCGAAAGGTGCCATTTTCAAAGAGGCATGATATGTATTATTATAAGAAAATTCAACTAAAGGAAGGTATTCTTACCATTTGTACTACTGATTCATGTAGTACATTCATAACATATCTTCCAAAACCCGATTAACTCTCTCAGTTTGATCATTTATTTTTGAATGGTATCTTGAACTAAAATTTAGTTTAGTCCCTAAGGCTGCATTAAGCATTTGCCAAAATTGAGATGTCAATTTAGGGTCTCAATCTGATATTATCAATTCAGGTACTCAATGTAATTTGAAAATTTCATGCACAAATATTTTTGCTAAAATAGGTGAATCATCCTCAAGATTACCAACAATAAAATGTCCTAATTTTGTCAGTTTATTAATAACTAAAATAACATCATGTTTATTTCTTGACATTGGAAGCCCTTGAAAAAAATCCATAATAATTACCTACCACTTATACTGCAGTATGATATGAGGATACAATAAACTATTTGGGTGCATATGCTCAGTCTTAACATGCTGACATTCTAATCAGTGTGTCATAAAATCAGTTATTTCTTTCTTCATCCCTTTCCAAAAGTATTGTTGTTTTATATCAGCAAGCATTTTCTTAATTCCGGGATGTCCTGAGTAAGGTGAATTATGAAATTCCTCCATTAAATTTTTCCTTAACTCGTTTCCCATAGGTATAAACACCCATTTATAATATATCAAGATTCATTCATTATCGAAGTGGAAACCTATATATCTTACGTCATTTGGATCTGCAACATGTGTCATTTTTACTTGATGAAAGTATGAATTAGATTCCATGATAATTTTTATCTCATCCTTAAATTGAGTTCTCAAAGTTATAAGTGTAGAAATATGTTTCCTACAACTTAGTGCATCTGCCACTCTCTTTTATTTTCCTTTTATGTAACTTATGTCAAAATCATATTGTGACAAAAACTCTAACCATCTTCGTTGTCTTGCATTTAGATTTGGCTGAGTGAAAATATACTTCAGCCCAATATGATCTTTTTTAATTCAAAAGGCATTTCCAAAAGATAATGTCTTCATACTTGAAGTGTATGTACTATGACAACAAGCTCTAGGTCATGAGGAGCATAATTCAACTCATGTAACTTGATTTTCCTACTCTCGTATGTTATAACATGTTCATTTTGTAACAAAATACCTCTGAGTACTTCCTTGGAAGCATCTGTAACTAATGTAAAGTTTCCATTTGGATAAGGTACAACCAAAATAGGTGCAGATGTTAATTGATCCTTAAGATTTTTAAATGCTTATTCACATGTATTACTCCACACAAATTTATTATCTTTCTTTTGCAATGAAGTTATTGGTGTAACTACTTTTGGAAAGCCCTTTACAAATTTTCTATAGTAACCAAAAAGACCCATGAAGCTTCCGAATTCATGTACATTATTAGGTGCAAACCATTCATTTATTGTGACAATATTTGATGGATATTCCTTCTTTACTTATGACATGTCCTAGATAGTGCACTTCTGTCTCATAGAAAGAACATTTAGACAACTTACTAAACAATCTTCTTTTCCTTAAGATTTCAAGTACTATTTTCAAATGCTCATGATGCTCATCAATTCTTTTAGAATATATGAGAATGTCATCCAAGAATACGAGTACAAACTTTTATAGGTATTCTTGAAAGATATTGTTCATTAAATTCATAAAATTTGTAGGTGCATTTGTAAAACCAAAAGGTAAAATTGTAAATTCATAGTGCTTGTACCTTGTCCTAAAGGTTGTTTTGTGAATATCTTCATCTTTGATTCTTAATTACTGATACCATCAACAAAGATCCATCTTAGAATATACTGACACACCACACATCTGATCAAACAGATAATCAATTCTAGGAAGTGTATATGTATTTTTTTATTGTTTCTTTATTTAACATCATATAATCAATACAAAACCTAAGTGTTCCATCTTTCTTTTTCACAAAAATGACTGGTGCTCCCCAAAGTGAAACACTTGGTCTTATCAAACCCTTAGAAAAAAATTCTTATAAGTATGCCTTTAGCTCTATCAGTTCAATGGTAGTCATTTGATAGGGTGACTTAGAAATAGGCCTAGTTCCTTGTTTGATCTCAATTGTGAAATAAAACTCCCATTTGGGTGGAAGACCGGGTAGTTCTTCTGGAAACACATCACTGAAATCTCTTAACAACAGATAGTTTTCCAATAAAACACTATCCCCTTCTATTGTTTTAGAAATTTTTACAACATACAAGGTGTAACCTTTGTTTTTGGACTTTTTAAGATGTATAGATGATAATTTTCTAACTGAAATTTCACGTTTTATCTCTTGGATACTTGCTATTTGCTGCAGTTCATCAAGACAACTAATGTGTTTTTCAAAACAATATACTTTATCCTTATGTTCAGAAAACTAGTTAACACCTATTATGACATCATACAACCCGAAAGGAGCAACATAAAGATCAACTTCTATGGAAAAACTAGGAAAGTTTAGGACTAATCCAAAAAGACATTGACTAACTATGTGGACAACATTATTTCCATAATGTACAACCCAAGATTTTTCTATTTTTATATCTTTTTCTGTTTTATTTTTGAAGCTAATTTACAAGAAATAAAACATTTAGTAGCTCCAGTATCAAAAATTATAGTAACATGCATACCAAATAACTTACTTGGCACTTCTATAGGCATAACTTGCTTTTCAACTTGTTTATTAGCTACTATAACATGCATCTTATGCTACTAATTGCTTTCATCTTTCCTTAGAGGGCTGTTATTTGCATAATGATATTTTCCACAGTTGTAGCACAGCATCCTATAGGTCCTTTTTTAGGCTCAAATTTATTTCTATTCTTGAAATCATTGTTCTGTCCTCCATAGGATTTATTTCCATTATTATTGTTCTTAACAAAATTGTTTCGAACATTTTCATCAGGTTTATTTGCTGTTGTTTTCTTACTGTTATCAGCAAAAAAATTATTTTTGGTACCAAATTCTTCCATGCCCCATTTTTGGGTGCAAGAGATGAAGAAGAATTAGGAATTTTCTCTTTGTTTTCTTCCTTATGGGAAGAGATTGCTTTTAATTTATGTTCCTACCGAATGGATTTTTTCTACAACCCCTTCCATGGTGGTTGGGATGTGAAAATCTACTTCACCCCCTATAATATGGTTCAATCCCATAATGAATTTTTGTTTTCTGAACTTCTCGTCAGGTCGATATTGAGGTACATACTTAAGAAGTTGAGTGAACCTCTCCTAGTAATCTGTTACACTTAACTTTCCTTGAAATAAGTTCTGAAATTCAGTCATCTTCTAATCATAGAAAATTTGTGGCAACCATCATTTCCTAAATTAATTTTTAAATTGATCCCAAGTAATGCTTGATTCATCAATATTCAATTCAGCCTTACAGATGTCCCACTAGGAAGATGCCTCATGGAAAATATGATAAGCTCCCCATACTGCTTTTGTTTCCTTTGACAAGTTTCTTATTGCAAAGTACTCTCCATTTCTCAGAGCCAATTCTCAACTACATCCCCCAATGTTGTGCCATCAAACTTAGGTGGACTTATCCTTTTTATATCATTTGTGAGTTCAACTGCTAACCTTGTCATTTTATTTTCAGGCAGGTTATCTAAATTTTCATTAACATTTGCAGCATTATTATTATCAACACCTAAATTCCCAACATTGGTGGTCCATAGGAGGTGGTTGATTTATATTACCAGCATCTTCCTCCTCCTCCTCATTACCCATAACTTGATGTTCAAGTATAGTTAGACAATCTTTTGTGTCCAACATGGCAACAAGGATCTCATCAATTTTTTTGGGTGGTAGCTACCTCTCCACCTTGGGGAGGGTTGTTTACAACATCCCCCCTTGTTGTAAACATTTTTTTTTAATAAGAAAATTAAGTTTTAGCAGATATGGAACATAGGTCCAAGATTTGCCACCTTCAAGTAATGATACCAAGATGTAACATCCCCTTTTAAGCGTTAGAACAAAAGTATTTTTTACAATAATGTTTTCTCTATTCTAAAGTTACAGAAGTTAGAACACACATTCCAAGGCCAACTCTCTCATAACAAAACCATAGGCATCTGTAATCTCATGTAACATCGATCGCTTTCATGTTACTTAGTAATGTCTAGAACCATTCAAAGCTGTTTTGCTTGGTCATTATGACCAAAGGTTTATACATTAGAATCATACCTTGGATCAATTAAATTGATCCAAGGTAATACCATTTTGATCCTCCTGAATTATGAAACTTGAAACTCAACTTCTCTTCCTAATTGTGAATTATTCTGCATCAAGCAGATGATTGGCTTTCTTTTTATACAAGCATAATCATGCAGCAGAATTGTAATCTATTTCAGTAATAACTGTTCCTACTTACAAACATGATTTCATAGATCATAAGAGTATACCATATTAAGACAAGAATCATATGTCATCGTTTGCACCTTCCAAACAGAAGTCATCATAGATATCAACCATGTTAGAGGTGTTACATACCTCCCTCCTATAAAGCATCATTGTCTCGATGATTAACTTAGTCTCAATTCTCAGACAAGAAAAATAATCGTAATTATAGTTCTTCCATCCATAAATTCATAAACAGAAACTAGAGTTGAGAATTTCAAATTTCCACAATTTATTATAGCATCAAAATAGTTGTTTTAGTACTAAAGAATATAGTATTTTTCCCTAAAACTGGAAAAATTATTTCTAAGTTCAAAACAAGGTCTTCATTTATTATCAATCAACAAAATTAATGTTGTTCAAATAAATGAGGAAAAGATATTTTCATATCCTCAAGGTTTTCCCATGTTGCAATTTCTTCATTAAATTGGTCCCACTAGACCTTGCATTGACTAATTTCATGATTTCTCAAGTGCAACTGGCAAGTTTTCAACACTCTAATGGGTTCAACCATGATTATTCCATGGTCTTGGACCTGTAAGGAATCCCAATTTAACACATGTGATAAATCTGAAATGTATTTCTTAATCAAATAAATATGGAAAACATCATGCATCCGTGATAAAGTAGGTGGTAATGCTAAATGATAAAATACAAGATTGATCACTTCAACTATTTCAAAGGGTCCCACATAACGAGGTGATAACTTGGATGCCTTTCCAAAGGTTATAGAACTCTTTTTCGGGCTTAACTCGTAAAAATACCTTTTCACCCAGTTCAAATTTCTTATCAACCCTTTTCAGATATGCATAACATTTTTGCCTATTTGATACTTCTTTTAAATGCTCACGAATCATTTTAACTTGCTACTCCATTTCAGTAAGGATTTCAGGTCCATTACCTCTCTATCTTCTATGCTATCCCAACTAACTAGAGTTTTGTATTTCCTTCCATACAACACTTCGAAAGGTGCCATTTTCAAAGAGGCATGATATGTATTATTATAAGAAAATTCAACTAAAGGAAGGTATTCTTACCATTTGTACTACTGATTCATGTAGTACATTCATAACATATCTTCCAAAACCCGATTAACTCTCTCAGTTTGATCATTTATTTTTGAATGGTATCTTGAACTAAAATTTAGTTTAGTCCCTAAGGCTGCATTAAGCATTTGCCAAAATTGAGATGTCAATTTAGGGTCTCAATCTGATATTATCAATTCAGGTACTCAATGTAATTTGAAAATTTCATGCACAAATATTTTTGCTAAAATAGGTGAATCATCCTCAAGATTACCAACAATAAAATGTCCTAATTTTGTCAGTTTATTAATAACTAAAATAACATCATGTTTATTTCTTGACATTGGAAGCCCTTGAAAAAAATCCATAATAATTACCTACCACTTATACTGCAGTATGATATGAGGATACAATAAACTATTTGGGTGCATATGCTCAGTCTTAACATGCTGACATTCTAATCAGTGTGTCATAAAATCAGTTATTTCTTTCTTCATCCCTTTCCAAAAGTATTGTTGTTTTATATCAGCAAGCATTTTCTTAATTCCGGGATGTCCTGAGTAAGGTGAATTATGAAATTCCTCCATTAAATTTTTCCTTAACTCGTTTCCCATAGGTATAAACACCCATTTATAATATATCAAGATTCATTCATTATCGAAGTGGAAACCTATATATCTTACGTCATTTGGATCTGCAACATGTGTCATTTTTACTTGATGAAAGTATGAATTAGATTCCATGATAATTTTTATCTCATCCTTAAATTGAGTTCTCAAAGTTATAAGTGTAGAAATATGTTTCCTACAACTTAGTGCATCTGCCACTCTCTTTTATTTTCCTTTTATGTAACTTATGTCAAAATCATATTGTGACAAAAACTCTAACCATCTTCGTTGTCTTGCATTTAGATTTGGCTGAGTGAAAATATACTTCAGCCCAATATGATCTGTTTTTAATTCAAAAGGCATTTCCAAAAGATAATGTCTTCATACTTGAAGTGTATGTACTATGACAACAAGCTCTAGGTCATGAGGAGCATAATTCAACTCATGTAACTTGATTTTCCTACTCTCGTATGTTATAACATGTTCATTTTGTAACAAAATACCTCTGAGTACTTCCTTGGAAGCATCTGTAACTAATGTAAAGTTTCCATTTGGATAAGGTACAACCAAAATAGGTGCAGATGTTAATTGATCCTTAAGATTTTTAAATGCTTATTCACATGTATTACTCCACACAAATTTATTATCTTTCTTTTGCAATGAAGTTATTGGTGTAACTACTTTTGGAAAGCCCTTTACAAATTTTCTATAGTAACCAAAAAGACCCATGAAGCTTCCGAATTCATGTACATTATTAGGTGCAAACCATTCATTTATTGTGACAATATTTGATGGATATTCCTTCTTTACTTATGACATGTCCTAGATAGTGCACTTCTGTCTCATAGAAAGAACATTTAGACAACTTACTAAACAATCTTCTTTTCCTTAAGATTTCAAGTACTATTTTCAAATGCTCATGATGCTCATCAATTCTTTTAGAATATATGAGAATGTCATCCAAGAATACGAGTACAAACTTTTATAGGTATTCTTGAAAGATATTGTTCATTAAATTCATAAAATTTGTAGGTGCATTTGTAAAACCAAAAGGTAAAATTGTAAATTCATAGTGCTTGTACCTTGTCCTAAAGGTTGTTTTGTGAATATCTTCATCTTTGATTCTTAATTACTGATACCATCAACAAAGATCCATCTTAGAATATACTGACACACCACACATCTGATCAAACAGATAATCAATTCTAGGAAGTGTATATGTATTTTTTTATTGTTTCTTTATTTAACATCATATAATCAATACAAAACCTAAGTGTTCCATCTTTCTTTTTCACAAAAATGACTGGTGCTCCCCAAAGTGAAACACTTGGTCTTATCAAACCCTTAGAAAAAAATTCTTATAAGTATGCCTTTAGCTCTATCAGTTCAATGGTAGTCATTTGATAGGGTGACTTAGAAATAGGCCTAGTTCCTTGTTTGATCTCAATTGTGAAATAAAACTCCCATTTGGGTGGAAGACCGGGTAGTTCTTCTGGAAACACATCACTGAAATCTCTTAACAACAGATAGTTTTCCAATAAAACACTATCCCCTTCTATTGTTTTAGAAATTTTTACAACATACAAGGTGTAACCTTTGTTTTTGGACTTTTTAAGATGTATAGATGATAATTTTCTAACTGAAATTTCACGTTTTATCTCTTGGATACTTGCTATTTGCTGCAGTTCATCAAGACAACTAATGTGTTTTTCAAAACAATATACTTTATCCTTATGTTCAGAAAACTAGTTAACACCTATTATGACATCATACAACCCGAAAGGAGCAACATAAAGATCAACTTCTATGGAAAAACTAGGAAAGTTTAGGACTAATCCAAAAAGACATTGACTAACTATGTGGACAACATTATTTCCATAATGTACAACCCAAGATTTTTCTATTTTTATATCTTTTTCTGTTTTATTTTTGAAGCTAATTTACAAGAAATAAAACATTTAGTAGCTCCAGTATCAAAAATTATAGTAACATGCATACCAAATAACTTACTTGGCACTTCTATAGGCATAACTTGCTTTTCAACTTGTTTATTAGCTACTATAACATGCATCTTATGCTACTAATTGCTTTCATCTTTCCTTAGAGGGCTGTTATTTGCATAATGATATTTTCCACAGTTGTAGCAGCATCCTATAGGTCCTTTTTTAGGCTCAAATTTATTTCTATTCTTGAAATCATTGTTCTGTCCTCCATAGGATTTATTTCCATTATTATTGTTCTTAACAAAATTGTTTCGAACATTTTCATCAGGTTTATTTGCTGTTGTTTTCTTACTGTTATCAGCAAAAAAATTATTTTTGGTACCAAATTCTTCCATGCCCCATTTTTGGGTGCAAGAGATGAAGAAGAATTAGGAATTTTCTCTTTGTTTTCTTCCTTATGGGAAGAGATTGCTTTTAATTTATGTTCCTACCGAATGGATTTTTCTACAACCCCTTCCATGGTGGTTGGGATGTGAAAATCTACTTCACCCCCTATAATATGGTTCAATCCCATAATGAATTTTTGTTTTCTGAACTTCTCGTCAGGTCGATATTGAGGTACATACTTAAGAAGTTGAGTGAACCTCTCCTAGTAATCTGTTACACTTAACTTTCCTTGAAATAAGTTCTGAAATTCAGTCATCTTCTAATCATAGAAAATTTGTGGCAACCATCATTTCCTAAATTAATTTTTAAATTGATCCCAAGTAATGCTTGATTCATCAATATTCAATTCAGCCTTACAGATGTCCCACTAGGAAGATGCCTCATGGAAAATATGATAAGCTCCCCATACTGCTTTTGTTTCCTTTGACAAGTTTCTTATTGCAAAGTACTCTCCATTTCTCAGAGCCAATTCTCAACTACATCCCCCAATGTTGTGCCATCAAACTTAGGTGGACTTATCCTTTTTATATCATTTGTGAGTTCAACTGCTAACCTTGTCATTTTATTTTCAGGCAGGTTATCTAAATTTTCATTAACATTTGCAGCATTATTATTATCAACACCTAAATTCCCAACATTGGTGGTCCATAGGAGGTGGTTGATTTATATTACCAGCATCTTCCTCCTCCTCCTCATTACCCATAACTTGATGTTCAAGTATAGTTAGACAATCTTTTGTGTCCAACATGGCAACAAGGATCTCATCAAGTTTTTGGGTGGTAGCTACCTCTCCACCTGGGGGAGGGTTGTTTACAGCATCCCCCCTTTTTGTAAACATTTTTTTTAACAAGAAAATTAAGTTTTTATCAGATTATGGACACAATAGGTCCAAGATTTGCAACCTTCAAGTCTGATACCAAGATGTAACATTCCCATTTTAAGACTTTAGAAAAAAGGTATTTTTTTACATAATGTTCTCTATTCTAAATTACATAATTTAGAACACACATTCCAATGCCAACTATCTCATAACAAAAAACCATATGCATCTATAATGACTCGGTGTAACATCGATCTCTCATGTTACTCAGTAATGCGTATACAACGTATAATTAGTTCCTTTACCTTTTTATGGTACCCAAGCGTTCTTCTTAAGAGGCCTATCTGAATATTTGTTACCGATATTCATATGAAATCCCACTTCTTAAACTAGGTGACATAGGACAATGTAACCAACAACTTGCAATACTTTGGCCAAAGATTTTAAACATGTTTATTATGTTTACATTCCTATATGACATACTTGTCAATGGAGTAATTCCTTCACCACAAATGTTTTGTTATCTAGAGTGGTCTTCGCTTACCTATGTCAGTCCCACTTGATTCAAAATTTAACCCTAGATAAGGTTAGCAACATGCCCTAATGTGGAGGATTGCTCGCGGTGACTAAGGCTACGTAGACATTCTCAATCAAATTTTGTCGTTGGGTGTATCTAGCTATCCTAAGTCAACGTGAGTTGACCCCGACACAAGATCATATCCTTATCACCATATAGGGAAGAACTGTGATCCAATCATGCACTTATGTTATTCAAGTTGAAAAAACTATGTGGGGTGTTGAGACATATAAACTGCACCATAGTATCCTTGTAATGACTCCTGTCATTACAAAGGCACTATGCTGCAGTTGGGGTGTGTCAACATCCAACTAAGCTCCCCCATTTAGATGAACATACCTTAATTAGAAAGTTTAATATCTCATTAATCACTTCATTAAATATTAATTACAGCTACGCCATACTAATTCCATTAGGACATTTAACCTATAAGGTTTCGAGTTGTATTGATGTGGGGTAGGTATGTAGATAAAATATTCTTCCTAACCCATTTAATTTCAAGCTTGAGTTTATCATTTAACTGAAACAACTTGTATCAAGAAATGGCATAATAGATCTTATAGTTATGAAAGTGTTTTAATTAGTTCCTTACTTATTTATGCCCTAGCTTAAATAAGTCCCTTTTTTTAAAAATCTTTATTTTAGACTTCAAGGAGATAAAGTCAAAATTTCATTTAATTCCTTTTAAAAATTTCCAGTTTAAGATTATGGCAATCTGCATAAGGAAACACACATTCAGCCATTTACCTACATGTTAATTATCATTTTAGGAAGTTCATAACTTATGTTTTAGTGAATGATCTCAAGGGAATTTTCCCCTTTTTCCTATGTCATGGGCTAGTGCCCATTTATAAAAAATAAATTCATATGTTCCATATATCATGATTCATACATACTTATATATCTTAAGAGATTAATCATAGTTTCTTTAAGTTTTTTTATAGATCTACTAATTCATTTTATTAGTTCCATCTCTTTAAATTGAGATCTACCAACTAAGGTTTTATATTCGTAACTCATAGTTTCTTTTTATAACATAAGGTCTATTAATATCCAATTTTATATCCCTTAAAAAAATATTATGATCTCCATCATTCATCATATTATTTAATAATACATCCCATTTCATGACAATAAGGTATTACATTAAAGTATTGTTTTAACAATAAACACATCTTTTATTCATCAAGGAGTGATACATTCACTAAATACAAAACATATAAGAGATTTCAAGTGTCGAAACAAAAGTACCAAACAAATTCTTATTACAAATTCCTTTTTCCAACAGGTACATCTCAAATAATGAAGCCACATGACATCATAATAAAGATATAATTCCTTAATAGAAAGCATAACCAACATAACAGTAAGACTCATCAAAAGAATACAATCCAATAAGAGAAGAGAGAGAAAGAGAAAGAGAGAGGGAGAGAGAGAAAGAGAGAGATGTTTTAAAGTTTATTAACAAGTAAGATTTAGTCAATCAACCTAATAACCCCATCTTTTCATCATAAAACTCATTTCAACATATAGGAAATAAAACAACAGAGTTAAAGAAGAATAACATTTCATCCTAACTTTACCTTCACTTCCATGTATCCAATTAAGTTCCTTCAATCAACTATGTCTAGTTAGCAAGAGAAGTATAAAATACATAAGACTATCTTTATGATTTAATTCAAATATTTGGGTAATAATGAATATTTCCTTCCATCTAATCATCCCACTATATCAGATTCATCCTAAATCTAAGATGACAATAATCACGAAGAAGATCATATGGACAAGTAAGGTTAACTAAAACATCATAACCATTAAAGTAACCCCGATTGAAGCATCCTAAAAGCCCAAGGCTCAGATTAGCATTCAATTCAAATAATAAGTCAAAGATAACATCATTTAGAACTTACAAAAAGTAAAAGGTTTCTTCTAATAAGGAACCAAACTAACATTCAGGCCTCATACAAGATAGACAATCGTTAATATTCTATAAAGGAGAAGATTGTTTTAAGTTCAGAACTTTTACAAGGCTCGATACTCCTAAACATAACATAAAATTCTACTTTTTTCCCTAAGGAAATTAATACACTAAGTCCTACCACAATTCCAAGAGGTGATATAAGCTAAAAAAGACTAGAGAAGGAACAACAATGATACCTCAATGAACAATTTTCCCATCCTAAGATTCAAGAGGGAATAAGTGAGATTACAGTCTTCTCATTTGTCTCAAACTCTTATGAAGAAGTGTAAACATTTTATAAAAAATGAAAATTGAAAAGACATAGAACATATCTCCATCTAAACAACTCACATCAGGTGCTGAAATAGTTAAGGACAGATCACTTACAACCCAAATTATAATCTAAATAGAGATTCACCCAGGTATTGAATTGGATGAGTACAACAAAACCAGGAGAAATGAACGTTAATCAACATCTCAACTTTTCCTTTGATCATTTTAGGAAATATAAGTTCAAAAAGCATGATTCCTTCAAAAGGATAAAAGAAGCGATTCAGTTCCCTAAAATCTCGGTGAAGGGAGAAAATAAAATAATAGAACAACATGTCCAAACCAAAAATAGACCCCCAATGATTTCTACTATTTAAAAATAAGACAGGTAAGCTTCAAACATTCCTCAACAAGTGTTGATATTCAACAATAATAATAAAAAGTTAACTCAGATCCAAAATATCTTTTACCAAGCCCAAAATCCCCACATGGTATAAAAGAACATGGGAAGTATACATAAGGGAAAAATCATCCCTGCGATCTAGAGTACCTTCAATGAAAATAGTTAATATACAATCGATACCCATAATGGGTTTTTCAGTCTAAAAATATAAGTGGGTATTCTACTGATAACTCAAAATTACAAAGTAAGTTAAAAACATAAAGACATTTTCCTCTTATACTAGCAACAACATCCACAAATGGTATTTCCCGTGATGTTTACACAAGAACTTCTTCAAAGTTATTTTAATGACAACAGAAAGAGGACATACAAGTTGAAATTAGATGATTTCTTCTCATCCTTACTAATGTTCAAGACATGCAACTCTTAACATAAGTTTTTCCCAATAAAGAAAAATGATGGTCTTCAAGTCAGAAACAGAAAGGAAAACATACAAAAAAACTAAAACAACAAGATCTCAAGAAATGGTCTAGATATCCATACAATTTCCTATCTCAGGTATTCTAACAATGATGGAAGGAAACATTCTAAGCCAGATTCTCTGTATCAAACAAACTAAGATACATACATTATATTCATAACCTTTAACTAAAATATCACTTAACAAATCTTTTCTTTATTTCAAGCCTCAGTTAAAAATATTCAAGAAAAAACTAGTTTAATCAGAAGTATGTAAACTAAACTCCTTGAACGCACTTTCCACTATCAAACCAAAAACAATAATGCATTCAAGAAAACAAAAAAATACCATTGAAGAAAAAGAAAATTCAATCACATAAATAAACCCAAAATATTTTCTCAAGAGCATAGTTGTTTTTATGATGCATTTAAATAAAAGCATAAGAATTAATGGAGAGGGCCTATCATTCCTGATAGAGCTCTAGTCTTCTCTTTTTCGTAGAAAAATCTCCAAGCAAAGCTTCAATTCTTCCCTCAAAACACCAAAAACTCTCCCAAACTTCTCCTTATCTTTATTGTAGTTTCCACAGTGCTAACTTCTTCATTCAAACACCATGCAATAATTCAAACTGAAGCGCAAAAACCACATGCAGAGATCAAGCTCAAAAAACCAAATGACCACAACAAAAACCAAAACCCCTCTTTCTTCTTCCTAGGTGGTTTTCACCATTTTCAAAATATTAAATGCAAAATAGGACTGTCATTCCTTCCACTTCTCCCTCCACCACCACCTCTAAGTTTGTAAATGACTAAGTTCAATTTTACATGCAACTCCAGCTCGGTGGAGATGCCAAATCATTCCCCCAAATTTCCTCATGCTTTTGCCAAATTAAGTAGTTCAAAGAGATAAGCCCAAATTAATTTCCTCATAATTTCCTAGGAGTTGATGCCACTAACCTCCTCCTTTCTATTTCATCCCATAGGCACCTTTTAGGTTAGGTTCAACATGAGCTTAGGAACTAACATAGGTCCTTAGGTCTAAGTCTTTAGTCTTAGGCCCCCTTTTTAACATCCCTTATTAACAAAATAACTTAGTAACTTAGGTTAGGTTATACTTTAGGATAAAGTTCCTAATTTAAGGACATATTTTAATTAGGTTCCAAGTTCATTGTAAAATTACATCCCACTTTAATAAAAGGAATAACCAAATTAATACCTAAATTCAAATACAAAGCAGATATCAGATCATTCATGACCTTGGTACCATCAAAGTCCAAGAACCTTTCAAAATTTTTTGCTTGGTCATTATGACCACAAGGTTTATAAATTAGAAGCATACCTTGGATAAATGAAATCCATCCAAGGTAATACCATTATGGATCCTCATGAATTATGAAAACTGAAACTCAACTTCTCATTCCCAAGCAATGAATTATTCTGCATAAAAAAAATATGAATTGCTTGATTTTATATTAAGCATAATCATGGTAGAATTGTACCTATTTTAGCAGATAACATGTTACCTACTGCAAACATGATTTCATAGATCATAAGAGTATACCATCTTAAGAAAATAATCATATGTCATCGTTTTCACCTTCCCAATAGAAGTCATCATAGATATCAGCGATGTTAGAGGTGTTACACTAACAACCTCTTACATTAGGATTCATGATAACTGGCTCATTTCCTCTATTATGATCTAAAATTTCCTAACTATGTGTTTATCTTTATTACCAGCCTTAAATAACATTGCTTACCTTTCATTAACTAAGGACACTTACCAGTTGTAAAGAATGTTTTTTTATACAAAAATATATGGATTACTTTTTATGCACAAAATATCAAAAGAGAACTACATAAGGGGTCAAAATTCTCGAAATCCATCCAAGGTAATACCATTATGGATCCTCATGAATTATGTTTTATTGTCCCAGGAGGACAATATGAATGGAAAGTGCTACCATTCGGCCTGAAGACTGCTCCATCCATTTTCCAAAAGATTATGGACAAAATATTTGGTGAGTTGGCTGACTTTTTAATTGTTTATATTGATGACATATTAATATTCTCAAAGTCACCCAAGGAGCACATTCAACATTTGAATCAGTTTTATGAAGTTGTCTATAGAAATGGAATATGTCTTTCTCCATCAAAGATTGAAACATTTAAAGAAGACATTGATTTCTTAGGGATAAGAATCAGTTCTGGTAACATAGAAATGCAAAAACATGTTGTTAGCAAAATCCAGAACTTCCCTAATGAAATACAGGATAAACAGCAGTTGCAGAGGTTCTTAGGCTGTGTAAATTACATAGCTGGATTTTATCAGAACATAGCTGCTGACAGAATTTTGTTGAACAAGCGTTTGAAGAAAAATGCTCCTGCATGGAGCCAAGAGATGACCAGTGCAGTTCAGAGGATCAAGAAGCAAGTACTTGATCTTCCTCCTATGTCCTTACCAGGCCCCGGCATAAAAATTATTGAATGTGACGCCAGTGACCAGTTCTGGGGTGCTGTACTAAAAGAAAAATGTGAAGATAGCAGAGAAAAGGTATGTAGATTTGCATCAGGTGCATTTCAAGGTTCTGAAATAAATTATCATTCTTCACATAAAGAATTACTTGCTGCAAAGAAAGCAATAAAAGCTTTCTTATTCTTTGTACAAAATGAATCCTTCATACTTAGAGCAGATCTGAAGGATTTTAAGAAAAGATTAAATGGTGGTGATCCTGCCAACAAGGCCACATTTAACAGACTCCAGAGATGGGGTTTGTGGTTTGATAATTTCGACTTCACTGTCGAACACATTGCTGGAAAAGCTAATGCCCTTGCAGATTTCGCCAGTAGAGAACTAAACTCAATAAAGGTGGTCAATGTCACTCAGATCATACATGAACCTCATGGTACTATTTGGGACTACAGGCATTCCAAAGCACAGATTGATTCACTGGTAATGAATGACAATCGGATGTCTAGAGAAGCTCAGACACTCCTACTATCCAGAGACTACATTTCTACTATTGAATATGCCATGTCAGAAACAGAATGTAGATTTTTTGATCCTGAGATACCAGGGAGACAGTTCCATACTATCCAAGAACCAATGGTGAAATGTTGTCTACATTGGCAATGGAGTTCCAGATTTACAGTTGAACAACCAGATCATCTTCCTGTAGAAGGGTTGCGTCTTCGACAACTCATTCCCAGAAAAGATACGCTCTGGAGATTTGAATATTCCAGGCTGTGGACAGAAGAACACCCGGTTCACTTTGATCTTTGGAACAGACCTCCTTCCATAGGAGACAGGAAGTATCTTTCTTCACATTTCAAATTCTTTTTGCAAAAATATTTGCCCACTAAACTTTCTGATTCTCATCTTTTGAATGTACATCCTGACTTAGCTAGAAATGTACTAATACTATGCAAGATACCTTGGTTCATCAAGGTTCATTACTATGTAAAAGCTAATCATGTCAGGAACATGGTAGAAAGACCAAATGCTACACTATGGAGGCGTATTCTACTGCATCATACTATGATAGTCCAACCACCTGCTCCAGATCAAGATTTGAAGATCTTGGATCATTATCTTTTCCCGAATCGCCATCACCTGCAGCTAAATAATGATGGTACAGCACATGTGTCCCGAGTATGGCTAGAAAGAAACGAAAGGAATCTTGAGTCAGCACCAGCCAGACATGACACCACTTCATCATCCGACGAAGATGCTCCTGGCCCATCTGTCATGTTCGATAGTCCTTGATTCCTTTGTACAATCTACTTTTGTTTGTTGGTATGCTTTTGTCGGCCATCACGGCAGGCCTATTTCCGTGTCAATAAAGTTGTTGATAAGATTCGATCTTATCTTTTGTGAGTGCGTCTTTTGGTCAGTACGTGGTGGACCCATGCTCTTTAGTCAGTTTTTGTAGGCCCTCGCTTTAATAAAGACTCCCGTGAGTGGGTTGTACTCACATGTGTGTTGGTCAGTGGGAATCTTACCGGTTACCTGTGTGTCCGGTTTCCCCGTTTCCGGTTCTAGGTGAAAAGCTTTGGAAAAGTCTATAAATAAGACTTCGTCCATTTCACTCACTACATCTGGAGACCCGAGAAACACTTGGAGTGAGAAATAGAAGGGGATAGAGTCCAGTCCAGTCCAGTCCAGTCCAGAATATTCAGAATATGTTACAAAGATTTGGAGCTTGAATCTTGTAAGTTTCAGTATGTTTGATACAGTTTGTGTAATTTTGATTGTCAATGAGGAGCATAAGCTTATGATAATAGAAGAGTTTTCAGTATTTGAAGAAATATATGAGTCTGAAGATGTTTTTGAGATTGTATTGAATATCGTGCATGAAGTATTTGGAAATCAGGATATTACTATTCTGCATATGTATACATTTTAGATCAGAGTTGTTGTGATTATTGAGCTGTGTATTTAGAATTGGTATCATAGTTTGCTGTTTAGAATTGGTATCAGAGCCGAGCGAAAGATCTTAGGCATATTTAATAAGAAACTGGTTGAAAAGTTTTACAGAGATACTTCTGGTTTGAATTCTGTCATCTGAGAAGACAAGTATATAGCAATCTCGCAGGTTAATTGGTGTGGCATCCCGTCTAAGTAAGTCGCCGTGTGATAGGCGCAGCAAAAAGGTTGAAGCCCGACGTTTGTTTAACCTCTAGCTCCCTTGCTTGTCAAGTACCAGTCTTAAAATGGCCGATAGTAATCCCAGAACTTCTTCTGTAGAAAGTGAAGATCAGGATCTGATAAATTTGTCAGAAGTCTTTGCCGTAAATTCCGATATTGATATCATTGATGAATCTAGTCCCACGCCAGAATGGAAGTTACCCAAAAAGTCATATAATGAAGTCTATGCCAAGCTTAATAAGTTTCAGTTATTAGCCTCTACTGTTTTTAAAACTAGAGAATCAGTAATCCAAGTCTCCCATACCAGTAATGGAGAATATAACATTCCTCTGATTGACAAATCAGATGTAAAGAGTCTTAAAAAGCAATCCACCTACAAGTTTGCACATGTAGGGTGTGTACAAATAGGGATAACCCCTCTGTTTAGACGAGGACTCAATGCCTCTATATTATGTTGTTTGATGGACCTCAGATTCGATAACTTCAAAGATTCACTACTAGCCGCCATACAGACAGGCCTTCATAATGGCCTGATATCTTTCGAAGTTTATCCCAACTATCCAGTGTCTCTTACAAAAGATGACTTGTTACAGGATGTATTGAAATTGCATCTTGCTACCACTGGATTGAATATGCGATCTGGATCCTGTCCACTCGCAATTCATTATAAGGTCATTTATAGATTAGTTAACACTATGTACCCTGCCGTCAAGCACGGCGTGTCCAAAGGCAGCAACGTGGTGACACACGTAAATTTAGAGAATCAGAAAATTGAGCCAGAGTTGATTTCATGGTCTGACATAAAGGTTCTAAAAGAATGGACCTTATCCAAAAAATTTATACAGTCCTCAAAGCCAAGGCTTGAGAATGCCACAGCCGTCACAGAAAATAAAAACAATGTGACGCTAAGTTTCAGGAGTAACTCCAGTCTTGATCTGCCAAGAAAAGGTCTGCAAAGAAGCAATTCTGTGTCATCCAACTCATCATACTTTACTGTTGGTGAAAGTTCTAACACACAGAAGCCAGTAGAGCAGAATAAAGAGAAAACATTTCTCTGTAGTCACCAATCCTTAGTTCATGATCCCTCAACGGATTTTTTATGGTGCTCTGACTGCGAGAAATTGGTTAGTCAGAAATATGCTCCTACTAATGGACCTACTATTAATATGGCATCTATTAGTTCAAGTTCCAGTACTTCCTTGCCATTAACAGATCAACATGAATTAATTTCTCCTGACCAAACCCAGAAAGCAGTTTTCTGGTATCAGAGGACAGTAAATAAAGAGATTGAGCCTTCAGAAAGCTCAAAAATGCTCAATTGGACTAATAAAGCTGTAAAAGTAGTCCATGAAGAAGTTGTGTCAAATTTTGAAAAGATTGCCTCACTAGAAAAAGTCTTAAAGGCAATTGAAATGAGAAAGAAAGGAAATTCTGCAGCTGCTCTAAATTTGTTAAATGACAGAGTAGAGAATTTAGAGAAATCAGTTAAAAGAGTGGAGACATTAGTTCAGCATAATCACAGGATAGTCTCTAATGAGCTTCCAGAAGCTCTTACACAAAGAATGACTGATTTGGTTCAGCCACTAGTAGATCATACTACTAGTATTAAAAGTTCAGTGTCAACACAGTTAGCTCATACTCAAGAACTAGTTGAATCCAGTGTTGTACATCTCCATGATGAGAATGAACAAACTCATCATCAATTAAAAGAAATTCAAGAATGTTTGACACAAGAACTTCCCAAGATTCTTCCAAAAATCCAAGAAGTTAATACCAGGGTGTCTGGACCTAAAGAAGGTGATTGGACACATGCTGTGTCCTGGTCCGATGTTACAAATTTAGCAAGTCCTTCTACTAAGAAATCCTACAAAGAAGTTCTCGAAGAATACAAGCCACTATTCTTCAAAGATAAGCAAGTCAATATGCTTAGGATAGAAGGATCACAAGGATCTGAAGTTCAGAATCCTCAGTTTGATACACCTGAGTTTGATGAACATATGGAAGAAACAGCTGGCCCAAGTAATTTGCCAGAAACAACAAGGGTTCAAACCCTTCAGCCTAACTTTTATAAGTTAGAATGTAAATCCATTTCTGAGATCAAAGAAATAGTGCATGCTATGATTGGGTGGGGGAATACCCAATCCGAGACATATGGGAGAACTCCCAGAAATATAGCAGCAACACTTGCCAATGGATTTGTTGGTATATTAAAGGAATGGTGGGATTTACTTCCACATAAAGAGATTATTTTGCAAGCAGGATATACTGGCCTTACCAAGGACTTGGATTTACCAGGGATATTCCAACTAATATAAAATAATTACAAACAATGAAACAAAGATTGTTGAGATTGTTTTTTGCATCGTTAAAATGGATTCCCCATGATATTGTAGAGGCTAGAGGCTGCTAGCCTTCTCATCAACAAATAATTGGTAAACATAAAACAAGACATTTCTCTTCATGGCCTCTGATCCTTTATTCCTAAGCAAGGTTCATGTACATCTTCACCCTCGATGTTTAGTAAATTTTTATGGACTTATTTTTTTAATGCATAATTTATGAAAAATATGCAAGGCATAAGATGAACAGAGGATACATCTTCAGGTTTAAAATATGTACTTCTATTATTATGCTCCAACACTTATATTTGTTGATAATGTAGATAGTGAATTTTTCATTGATTAAATACTTAGTGGTTGTTAAAATTTTTCATTGATACCTTGGCAGTCGCCAATTATTTTCATTTCTTTGATGTTCTAAGACAAGAGAAGACAACTAATATTCAAAGACAAGAAATATATTTACCACTTTCCTGAATACATGTAATTAAAAATATTTACCACTTTTCTGAATACACGTAATTAACACAAGAATATTCGAAGTCTATTACATGTTATTCCTAGCCTAACATACTATCTTGATGTTGGTGGCCATGCTAGGATATTTTTTGTCTTTTATACGGGACAAGTAGTAACGACTTCACTGAAAACTAACTATGATCCATTATTGTATTTAAATTTTACAAGACTAATGACCACCTGGGAGGATGCTTACTACATTTATTTGATGTTCCAAGACAAGAGAAGACAACAAATACTCCAAGACAAGATTTTTTTTACAATTTTTTTTTGAATATACATGATTCAAAACATAGATTCAAGAGAATACAATACACGTATTCAAACACATAATCTTAAGCCTAGCACCCATTAGGTAGATTAGCCACTGCAAGGATCCTAGTAGATGCCAGGGTTTTCCATGATTTGTTTGTTATTCGATCACTAATTTTAAAATAAGAAACTATTAAGGCTTGATACCAGGAAACCATAACTTTCAATTACTAATTGAACCTAGCGGCTACTAGACATTTTCCTTTATACTAGTCAATTTCAATTATGTGATATACATGATATATCTTATGAGAACTATAAAAGGCACCTAATTACAACAACCAAACACATCACGTCATGTAAGATTTGTTATTATTAAATAATCAATTATCAACCCTTATCACCCATGTTGGATTCCTAGTTTTCACAATGATGTAGTGTAACTCAAATATGTTTTTTACAGTGATGGGAATATATAGATGCTAGCGGCCACTAGTATTCACTTCTAGCAAAAAAATCACTACTTGAAACAAACCAAATTTAATAGCGACTAATTGTTTAAATTTCTTACTGCAACACATAACAATTTTTTTATTAATGCTTTCTTATTTTTTATAACTAAAGGAGGGTTGAAGTATGTCCTGATGACCGCTATGCTATAAATATTTATTCCTATTGAATTTTACTCTATGAAAATAATGACATTAAGATATGACATCTCGTTGTTATTGTACTATTGAGAAACAATATTTGTTCCTTTCCAATTACTTATGAAATATTAATTTGTTTAATTCATTTTGTTAGGTAATATGTCTTCCATTGGCCACACTTTGTTCATGTAAATTCATTTGATTGAAGGAGAAGAGGATTGAAAAAAGAGAGACGATGACTGGTTTGTAGAAATGCATTCCCCAAAAATTACCATGGTGATCTGTGGTTATTTTTGTTGATGAGGACATTGTCAAAGAAGTCGGTATGGTACTAAACTCAAAAGTTATTGATGAGAAAACATTACATATTTAGGTTAAACACATTGATGTCGTACTGAATAAGTTCCTTATTCTTGACATGGAGTTGGAAGTTTCATTGTTCAAGAAATTGGAAATGAAGGCTTCTAGAGAAAATAAGGTGTACTCTTGTCTTAAATATGGTTGGAATTTGGAAATTTCATGCAGTAAGAAAAAACAGGCTATGGAAATGCCCTTGAATTTCATAATAATATGAATTTGGTATTCAAAAAATTGTATAGAAGTGATGATACCTATTCTATTTGTCATTATATGAATATAAAAAAATTAATTTCTCCACAGAAACATGCAAAGATATTTACAACGCTGAGGAGATATTATTTGTCTAAATTAGAGATAGATCCATCTAATTCAAAGTTGCAAGGGATTAAAAAGAATAACAAATCAGCTTTGTTGTTGAAGAAATTGACCAGTATATTTGAGCAAACCATAAACTTCAAATGATAAACAATTAAAATCATTTTTGTTCAATGGTGATGTTTTTCCAATTGAATTTTGTAGGTGTCATTTGACACCTCCAGAATATCAATTACATGCTTTTGCATGATGAGAGTGTTGAACTTATTTTCTATTCAATGTTGATTAATGTTATTCCTACACTGAGGGATGCACTTCTTCTTCCCTTTTACCTTCTACAAAGGAACTTTTACAACTTGAGGATCCAAATGACCTGAAAAGGGATGAACTGCACTTCTACATTCTTGATATTCAACATGCTATTTGTATCCAGAAACAATTTTTGGCTGAAATAAAATACAAGTCATTACATACTAAGTTGTAGTTTAGAAAGGCTCGCATTATGTCTTCACACGCTCCTTGTGAAGTCATTGTTAAAAATTTCCAGCAACAAAATGATGTAAAAAAAATTGGATTGATACCAATTTTATTGATGTACTCTACAAGGATCGAAATGATTTGGAGATCCCTAGGATGTCCTCGGAGGCCCAGAGTGGAAAATCAAAGTCAAATGATTTGAAGGTAACAAACTTAATTTTAGCACATTTGTTCTTAAAATTTAATTTTGTAATATGCAGAAAATAAATATACTATTTCATCTTTCAATGCAGTGTTTCGAGATGCAATGTATTTATATTTTCAAAGTGTTCTAAGACAAATACCCTTCATGACAAAATGAAATTTCTATATTTACCTGAAGGACATATGGACAAAATTGACAACAACCATTGAGTTATTTAAATCCAGTGGGTTGGCTTGTTCTCCTTTAAGGATAACCAACCTAAATTTCAACCAAATTCATTGGCAAGGTTCATGATGAATTACTTCAGGCCTGTAAGAGGAATGACTGATGAGGAGATATCAATTCTACTAGATAAAGTGCAAGCAGGGAAAGTATGGCTAACTCGCTCTATTGAAGCAGGCATCATAAAAAAGACTTTAGATACTTACTGCCAAAGAGTAAAAGATGACAGAAGGATGAGAGAAAAATTTCTAAAATATATGAAAAGTAAATATCCATGTAATCATGTATTGGTAGAATGCATTGAAAATAATATTGTTGAAAAATATGGTGTGCATGAATGTCACTACCACCAGTTGTGTGTACTCTTGGGAGATGAAACTAAAGGAAAAAGAAAAGTTGATTCTGGAGGAAGTGAAAAATTGGTTAAAAGAAAATTTGATGCTGAAGTGGTAGAGGTTCTCCCAGCAACAGCTCAAGAAATTATAGAAAACTATGTGATTGCAATGGAAGGAAATATTCCAGCAAGGATGGAAGACACCGAAGACTTTACCTGTCAATGTGCATATCCCTTCCAGCTCCTATCAACAATATCTTCTATTCCATCAACTAATCCATTCAATGTAGAATGTGTGATCAAAAATTTATATAATTTTTCTAGTGTACTCACTTCTGATGCAATAATGGACCTGCTTACAGTTGTCATATCTAGTCTACTAAATTGTGTAATTATTGTGCTCTTACCTGTTGCTTCTTCAAAAATGTTAAGAGAGACATTAAAAAAATACATGAAAAAATTCAAAAATAAGAGGGAATCAGTTGTGGAAGGTTGTTACATATTTTATGACAATAGTGGAAAATTTAAGAGCTTGTGTCTTATGTACACAATAAATGATGTGCAAAATTGTGATGTTGACGATGGGGATATAGCTGAAATCGCCATGGATTGGATGGATCAAATTCAATAGACAAATGGTGACTGCAAGCAAATTTGGCCTATGAGGAAAGACACATCCTTTTCTTTACGAGAGATATTATTTGTTTTGGTCTCATATGTTCACTCAACTCACTTTCGATAATTTTATGGTTATAGTGTTATACAACGGTAGTGTTGTCGTGCATGCTTTGGTTGACTCAGGTCTATCTGTGGTTTTTATTGTTGAATCACATGATCAAGAAATTTTTTTAC
This sequence comes from Taxus chinensis, assembly GCA_019776745.2. Lineage (NCBI taxonomy): Eukaryota > Viridiplantae > Streptophyta > Pinopsida > Cupressales > Taxaceae > Taxus > Taxus chinensis. The sequence continues at coordinate 574,218,343 of CM034152.1, read as the reverse complement.
AACATTACTATTGTCATTTGAAAAAAGGTACATTGATTAAGATCACTTAAAACAATTCTATTATTTTAATGCATTTGAACTGATACATACAATATTTATGCAGACAACCAAACAATAGAGGAAGACATTGTCTCTTCCTCTCCACATACAAAAAGAGGAGACAATGTCAATCTTAGTATGTTGTAACCAATTCAACTTATTTCCCCAGATGTCGTTGACCAGACCATCCAATGAATCTATAAAAGGTGAGTGGGAAATACTCGTTTTATAAATTTATCTCTACAAGATGTTTTCAATTGTCATTGTTTACATATTTTTAATAATAACTTCAATTTTTTTTCAGATTTGATGCCAAATGGGGAGGTTGTTGGCACGTCACGCACAAACTCACAGATGGAAAATGGTATGATAGTCATATACAATTATAAATAAAACCATTTATAAGACCCTCATAATTAAAGGAACCTATAACAAAGTAATTTATTTGTAATATGTATTACCCTAGTGGTCACTAACATGCATATTTTAATTAGATTTATTTTGAATTGAGTAAATTTTTGGTTTATTGGTTAATATTTATTTGCAGACAATAAAAAAAATTACTTCTGTACAGTTGTCTATTAGCGGTCGTTAAGCCCATCATATACTGTCAACCCAAACATAGTCCAGGAATTAATGGCTTACACCTACTGGTCGCTAATATACAACTACATCTATGTAATATTGTATAAAAGCGAGTTGTTTCACATATTTTTTTACATCAACTTAAAATTTATTTTGAATTAATTATTGTTTTTTATATAGAATGAGCATCACAAGAACCTGTAGAGGGGGAGTGTGAGGGAATCCAAGATGGAGTCTCAATCAGTAAGTGTTAACATACTGAAATTTTGATTATTTGAATTAGTTAATCAAATTGCAGACAATTGAGAAAAAATTACTTTTGTGCAGTTGGCCAAGAGGATTATTTAATTATTTTAGATTTAGAGGGTTTTCTCTATGAGAAAAACCAATCCTATAAAGAGTTGACAATCAAGTTCAGTAAGGAGACTCTCAACTTTCGAGGTGGGATCAAGGAATTTTTAAAGATACTGGCAAAAAAATGTGAAGTGGGATTTTGGTCTAGCTATCTCTCTTGCTACCAAAAGTTGAGAAGTTGATTAAGGATTTGAAAAAAAATAGCATTTGAATTCAAACCATTTATTATTTTGGGTAAAGAACATTGTTGTGTAGAAGACAAAATTGCAGAAAAAGATCTCCAAAAGATTTGGAGTAGAGATGGTATTGATTTTTGGCCTTAGAAACACATTGTGTATTACAATGGGCCCAAAGGGAAACCCTCCAAAAAAATTTATGGTGGGGAAGAAATCCAATGAAGAAAATTATTTCAAAGATAAGTGGTTGATGACCAATTTGTACATAAACATAACACAAATACTATGTTAGGGTTTGAGTGTTGTGGAGGGCATCCAAAAATTGCAGCAAACATAAAATATATAACTATTAATTATTTCAAAAGGTTTTTTAAAATGATATTCATTTGTACAGTCATATGGTCACTCTTTATTTTATATGTTGAGATTACAAATTTAAAAGTAGGCAATATTTATATCTTCATTGTGATTGAGATGATATTATAGTTTTATAAGTTGTTTTTGAGTTGTGATTAAATAATTTGATGCCTTGTTTTTAATCACTTTTGGAAGCTTACATTGATTCTGAGTTATTTTTATAGATCCTATTGGGAAGCCTCAGAAATTACTAGTTTTGGGAGTTAAAGGTTTGTTGTTTGGAATTTCTGGTATTGGCGATAAAATACCTCATAATATGGTTCCATATTTTAGATCCAAGAATACTAAATACTTTGAATGAGAGTTTAGTGCTGACTTGATAAGTATTGCATCAAAATATTTTGACACTGCCTTATGGTATTCATTTATGGATTCAACAATGGTGAAATACATGTTCATCAAAAAATTTAGATGGCTGCGAGAAACCCACTTCAGGTTCATTTGGGGATCCCAAGAATGTAAGTTCAAAACAAAACAAGCCAATAGATAGTAGACATTTATGGTAATGTCTATGGTGAAAACAATATACTTTTGATCGATGACGTGAGATTCTTGTCACATGAGGTCAAAGAAGAAATTACTCTCAAAACCCCAACATACTGGAGATTTGATGGAAACTATAAGACTGATTCAAAAATCTATATTGAATTATGTACATGGTTGAAACATATAGGAGAGAACAAAAACATGTGTAGATCATTGAAAACATGTTCAAATGCACAATTGGCATTTGAATTATATACTTTTCTTCCAAATCCAACAATGTATTGTGCATTTTTATGGAATAAAGTAACTACCTTAAGGTTCTTAAAGATTTTCAGTGCACAATCATTTTTTCTGATTCTTTTTTGGGAAAGAAAAACATTTTTCTCTAACTTGGGTGAAGAGACAATCGTGGATCATGGACCAATAAAAGAACTCGTTTTCCCAGATCTACATAGTTTAAAATTTTGTTTTGCACATCATGTTGGCTTCTTTGAAATAAAAAACATTTTTTTCCCCAGTTATGCATGGTTTAATCTTAAAGACATTTTGAAATTGATAGGAACCTTATTCGCAAGCAATAAATAATCCTAGCGGCTGCTAGACTGTATAAAATAGAAAAATGTTAGGGGATTGGGGCCAATAGATGAACATGGTCCAATAGTTGACATGACTATTGATCACACAATACCCAATAGTTAATCATAATACTATCTAGTAGTTATTTATTTTTGACATAAAATTTGTGGAGTAGTCAATCACATCATGAATGTAAGACCTTTCACCCATGTATAGTACTAAAAATTCAATGTTCAGGCATTTTCACCCATATTCAAGTATTGGTTTCCACCTTGTTGTAGTGTAACTCAAATTTATTATTTTAAATCAATTCAAAATATGGATTTCCCTCCAATTGAACATTCCAAATCTAGGAAAAAATATAAGCTAACACAAATCTTAACTACATATTAGTGAAAAAACATTATCTCAAGCGATAAACAATTAATTGTGTGGACCCCTTAACTTAGGGTGTAGCCACTATAAAATCTCCCTATTCTTATTGATTTATAGATCCATGGAGGCTTCCTTGAAATCATAAAATGGTTTTTTATCTTCATAAAATAGATTTTAAAAAGATCTTCATGATTTAATCTTAATGACCTTGTCATTGGGCCAAAGAAAAAATAAAGCCTAGCGGCTGCTAGCACATATAGAACTTAAACATTTTAAGTTTATTATTTTTTAGATCGTTATTTTAAAAAAACTTATTTTTATTGTTGTGTGGAAGATTTCATCGTGATCCAAAGATTGCCTCATTAACAAGTGCTCTCTAACACCATAAGTGGTGCAAGTTTCTCAAAAATACTACCAACTAAGAACCCTTAGTGAACTTTACAGGCATCTCCTTTAAAGAAATCCTATGTTGCATTTCCCCCACCCAGCGGGATCCAAGGCCGATGAATAAAAATCTAGTGGAGATGTGTTGTCCATCCTGGCTGGCTCTAAAGGTGGTGTGGTGCTCATGGTTTTCCATGTATCTATGATAAGAAGGGAGATGATCACTGGACATCAAAATAGACTTATAAGGATCTCACCCCAACCGGTGCTACAGACACATTAGCAATGGATAAGGCCTCCAAGGGCCTCACCATAGGTGGAAGCAGCACTGATGGTACTACCACTTATTCCATTGTTGGGAGATCAACCTACATACCTCCAAGTCTTAGGGGTGTCATGGACTGCTCCGGTGACACCATGCATCATAAAAATGATGAAAATTATGATCAAGTTACCAATCTGTTCGAGGACACGATGGATGCTGATCTACATGATATTTTCAAGCCAAAAGACACATCAAGCATGTCTACTGGCCATGGATTAGAAGACAAGGGGGTTATAGCAGGGGGTTTGGTTTTGTTAATTTCATCAACAAGGAGGATGCACAGAGAGCTATCAATAACCTCGATGGTTATGGCTATGATAATCGTATTCTCAAAGATTGAATGGGCCACTCCTGTGGTATTTGTCTAGATGATTTGTATTCTAATTTTTTTACCCCTTAAGACAATGCAAGATGTTGAAGTTTTTTAGTGTTTTGATGTCTTCCACCAACTTTAATGTAAATGATGATACAAAGGATTTGAGTTGGTTTCTTTGTTCTTCTAAGAAACATGTTCTCCTAAGAGAGTGTCTTGTGCTATCAAGTGTTATTCTATGTTGTTTGGTACTTGATGATTTAATATGTGGGGATTAAACCAAATTAAAAAAAATTTATTTTTGATTAAAAAAAACCTTAAGCTTAAATCTGGTGGAGAATATTATCCACCCTTGACAAACAATTTTACGTGAGCATAAGTATTCTTATTTTTATTTGTAGGGTTTTACTAGTTAACTAAATTTGAGTGTCTGACAAACCAGTGATAAATTTTCTCTAACACATGGAGATTTTGAGACTTTTTCACCTTGAGCTAGGGATGATGTGATTGCGTATGAATCCAGAGTGAGATGCGAGGAGCTTTGAATAGGAGGATAATGATACACACACATACCCAAAGGGACATGTATTTATGATTAAGGAGAATGGTAGAAAAGTGTTACATATTGCACTCTTTAGAGGAAAAGGGTTATAAATTTTAAAATATAATATTAATGACATTTTAAAATTGTTAAAAATGTTATTCAGAAGGAACAAATAGTAGTTAGCAACTGTATCTAGTATAAAATAGAAAATTGATGGTGATCCAATATTGTGATGGGGGTAGCTCAAAGAGGAGGATAACAAAGACATTTCAATTTTCATCAGCCACCATTGTATATCATTGGGCAAGATGAAAATGACATGAAGAAGATCATGGAATATAGATGTTCAAGTGTAGTATGTCACTTTTAAGGTGGTTCACACCACTATGACATTTTTTGTAAATTGATTTAAAGCATAGCTTAACAAGCGTGTCTCTAGTTGAAAAATAATGCAAGTTAGTGTTCTACCAACAAAAACCCATCAATTGAACTTTATAATAATCTCCTTAGAAGAAATCATTGCTACAACACCCCCACCCACTAGGATCCAAGGCCAATGATTAAAATTTTTGTAGAGATGTGTTTATTTTCCTGGTCAGCTCCAAGGGTGGTGCGGTGCTCATGGTTTTCCATATTTTGGTAAGAAGGGAGATCACTGGACATCAAAATGGACCTTACAAGGATCTTTCACCCTCCATTGTGCCAAGACACCTTAACAATGGATAAGTACCACTTTGAAGGAAAATCACCATGAGGTGGAAGAAAGCATTGGTGATACTACCACTTCTTCCATATTTATCAACCTACATCCCTGGAGCTAGTCTCATTGGGTGTCATGGACCACTCTTCTGTGACACCATTAATCCCCAAAAATGATGAAAATTTTGATTGAGTTACCAATCTATTTGATGACATGATGGATGTTGATCTGCATGATATTGCAAGGTGTTACACATCAAGAAGTGGCCATGGATCAGAAGTAACTGGGGGCTTAGTATTTGGTTTTGTTAAAAAGATCACATTCCGTTTTGTGGCTGTTGAATAGAGCTTCAAATGATATCAAATATAACCATGGCAGCTCAATGGTTATATTAATTCCTTGTTTATTATTCTTAGAGATTTAAATGTAATACTCCTGTAAACATTCTTTCTGTGAAATTGTTATTAGAGAGCTACTACCTCACCCCTTAATCCTACCAAAGCATGAAAACACTGTTACATAGGACCATTTAAACTAATTAAGACACAAATTATTTTGGTTTTCTTCGAGGTGGATGTTGGAGGTAAAAAATGATGCCTACAAATGCCTCATTCCTTTCTTGAGGAATATGTGGATTATGGACTAAAGTCCTTCTAAATTGTTTTATTAATGTAATAAAGATTGTGCTTGCGGAGTTTTTATTTGTAACGACTTCAGGCACTGATGGTTTGGGCCTTAACCATGGTGTCTTTGGATACTGGAAGAGGCCTTAACCCTTGTTGATTTACTCTTTATATTTTCATGATTTTAATCAGAGTTATTTTTCCCGTTAAAACAAATTCTTGTTTACCGTATCTTAAAACAAAAATTAGGACATTCAAGTCAAAAAATAAACTATTAATGAGAAATACAGGTTCCAGTATAAAATAGAATGAGTAAAACAACATTAAAACATTGATGGGGGGATCTTATTGCACAGGTTATAAATAGTATCGAGACTTCTGGCATTTTGTCAAACAATTAGCTGATTTTTCAATAGATTAAAATGACATTCACAATAAGATACAAGGATTTAAAAGTTCTTCAGCATTGCACTTTTGATATGAAGAGCTCTTTGTGCCAAAAGAAGACATTTCTAATGGAAGGTGGGAGCTTATTCAAAACTTACTTTCAGATAATTTTCATCTATTCTCGTACCCTTATCATTTATAGCAATATTCTAAAATATTTAACTATTTTTTAATGGAAGAAACAATGTTAGATTTGGAAGATTCTAGAAGTGGACGCTCAAATATATATTTATTGGTTCATTACCCATAACCCCTTCTCGTGGAGTATTATAAATTGTAGCTTATAGAAATCATGAACATCCTCATGAAGCATTGGGATCCAAGGCCAAATGATAACCAAATTTAGCCAACTTGAATAGAATTGATGTTGCAGCATACCTAAATGGCTCAAAATACGGGATGGACATTAACCATGGTAATAATATATACAGGAAGTTTTCCAGAGTCCACAACCTTTTCCATCATCATCCCAGCCTGTGCAAAATGGGAGCTTTAAAGCAAGACATCATCCATCAAAGTATAATGGAAAGTTGATTTTTTGTTAGATGCAGTTGTAAGTTTTTTGGTAGAAATGGGCTTCATGTCAAAGCATAAGCACAAGGCGTGTACTGCACTATATGATAAAATGCCTCAATGATTATGTAATCTCCTAGTCTTAAATGTGTCAGGATATGCATCCGGTTTGTTGCACCAAAAAAATGTCTTCCAAAATTTTAGGTGAATGTATCGAGTACAAACCCAACCTCTATAACCTTTTTCAACATACTCTCTTTATATACCAATATGGAAGCCTTATTTGGTATGAACATCCATCAAAGTGTAATAGAAAGTGGATCAGAAGATGGGGGTTAGCAGATGGGTTTGGTTTTGTTATTTGTAAGGATATGCACAAAGAGCTATCAATAATGCTCAATGGTTATGGTTATGATAATATTATTCTCTAGACCAATGGGCCAAGCTTATTTTATTTTCTAGATGATTTGTATTCTATTTTATGTTTACCCCTTAGAGATAATATGTTAAATGTTGAATTTTATTTCAATATACTTTGATGTCTTCCACTTCACATTTAATGTAAATTGATGATACAAAGGATTTGAGTTGGTTTCTTTGTTCTTCTAAGAAACATGTTCTTTGAAGAGAGTTGTCTTGGCTTGACATAGAAAATCAAAGATTGAATCACACCCTGTAATGGCATACATCAACTCTCAAAAGTAATATTATCCTCTGTTGATTACATTCAACTGGTATACCTTTAATGTTCACATTGTTTAATTTTATTTGTAATAGTAATTTACTAGTTAAATTCACTTAAATCTAAATAAAATATGAAGATTCGATGGGACCGTAACCATAAATTGTTCAAGATTTGTGGTGGAGAGAATACAAAGCCCTCAGACCCCTCAAACCCTAAAAAAAATCATTAACTCAAAAGAAGTGTTTTTGTGAGCATAAGTATTCTTATTTTTATTTGTAGGGTTTTACTGCGATAACCAATGATTTGAGTGATTAAGGAGAATGAGACAAGCATTACATATTGCACTCTTTACAAGAAACAAGTTATACATTTTAAAACATAATGTTAATGACATTTTAAAACTATTATAAAAATTATTCCAAGGAAACAAATAGAGCCTAGCAGTCACTAGCAGTATAAAATAGAAACATTGATGGCCTCTGACAAAGTTCGATGGGGGAGCTTAAAGAGGAGGATAAAGAAACCTATATTTTCATCAACCACCATTGAATATCATTGGCCTAGACAAAAATGGTGTGAATAAGATCATGGAATACAAGTTCAATGAGCACGGTCAAAAGGTGGTTCACACCACTACCACGTGCATCCAAAAAGTGGCCAAAGCATGCCTTAACAAGCGCACTCTCTAGCACCATGAGTGGTGCAAGCTTGGTGCTGCTACTGCCAACCAAGTGACCCTCAATGAAATTTATAGGAATCTCCTTAGAATAAATCCTACTGGAACACCCTGGGATCCAAGGCCGATGATTCAAAATTTGGTGGAGATGTGTTGTCCACCCTGGCTGGCTCCAAGGTGGTGCGAGATTTAATTGATAACACCTTTATGTATAATGTGTGTGATCTATCTAGTAATGAGATAATGTGTGTTTATGTATCATTCATAATCTAGGTTTTTTATAGCTTATAGTTGTTGATTTTTTGTTTTGATAAGGTGTGCTGTGGCTTTGGGGCTTACTCTCATATTAATTTTGTTGATAGAATCTTATATCATTTGCATTTAATATAATATAAGATCCTTTTCATTAATCCAATGCGTGGGAAAATCTAGTAATGTGATTTTTTATAATGTGTGTTTATCAATCAAGGGTAGCCTTTATTCATAATCTAGCCTTTTTTTTTGTTCCTCAGACTCCCTTATAGTTGTTGCTTTGTTGTTTTTGCTAGGATTGGCCTAGTGTGCTTGTGGATTTGGGGATTTCTCTCATACTACCCACTTATTTTTTTGAGAGAATATTGTATCATGTTGCATTTAATATAATATAAGATCCTTTTCATCAAATAATCTAGCTAATGCATGGGAAAAAGTTGATGACACCATCCATTTTTTATTGCATCAACCTTCCTCACATGAGTCATGGGAATATTTAATTGGTTGGTTGTGCTTTTTCTTATCCTCACTCATTTTCTCATGTTTGTATCTATTTTTTTCCCCTTCCCTCTCATGGAATCTACCTATGTTACATTCATCCTCTTGCAGAAACAAGTGGGAAATAAATTTCATCTCTACTATGTCTGACAGTTGTCTTCGCAATGTCTTCTGCATAGACTCTGCATAGATGTTATGACTGCAGATGAATTTATTGGGTGTGGATTATCTCCAAAGAACTGGGAGAGCTCGTGTAAACTCTGATATTGTAGGTGTCTTCATGTTTAATTTCTGGTGTTGTGTGCAGATAAAGTAGTGGTCATGGCGGTCACATCCCATTTCATTTACCCAGATCATCATGTGGGTTTGGTCAAAGCTCTAGTAAAAGTATGCCTTCCTTGTCTCTTTGAAAGTTAAATCCTTTTCCATCACCTTTTTGGGTTGACAACAGGATTTGTGATGCCCTAGAATTGAAAATTCGGGTCCTACTTCAATTTTCCAACACTGTTAAAAGCATCTATCGATCAGATGGGGTATCTATCTCCAGCATGCCATCCCTGGACCTGGTCGTACTCAGCAAAACCAACCCCCCCTTCCTGATCACATGGTGTACTTGAAGTTTATTTCTAGCACATCCTTTTCCTTTCTCAAGATGATTGTAACATGCTTGGCTGGGTGGAACCCTAGGGTTTCTCTATCATTCCTTCTCTATTTTTTTGTATTCACACCTCTATGTTTTTTACAGGCATGATTATTCATGTTACATGTTGGCCTCGTTATCTTTCATACTCATTTTTAGTTTTTTATGTAGCCTTTCATCAATCAAAACATGGGATACTTGTAGGGTGGGGACCCATCAACCCTTCGGTTCATAGCTCTGGTCAAAAGAGTTTAACTATATAAAAAAAAATTATGTAATTTGTCCCTAAATTTATTTGACAACAAGTTTCTGTATAATGTGTCTGACTATCTTAATAATGTTTATATGTATAATATGTGTGATTATCTTTAGGAAATTTTAATACCATAAAGGATTTAAATGATAATAAATATCTTAATATATAAAAAAAGTGTACATAACATTTTTATTTCTAGTGAATTCTTATTTGATTAATGTTAATTTACCATGATAAGCTACACTTGGCATTACCTAGCGAGCATTAAGTATTAACTCTCTTACTTTGATTTTTTAAGGTCATATTATCCTCTCGACTTCAAACTGTCTGCTGAAAAAAATGTTCACATCGGTTTAAGGTATATAAAGAATTGAAAAATTTTCAGGCACTTCAATAATCAGTTTGTTCATAGATATCGTGAAAACAATTTTAATTTGCAATGAATTATTCTGTGAATTTGGGATTCTAGCATGACAAATAATATTACAAGGAAATTCAAATTCTTCTTAAAATGATTTACCATAATTCTACCTTTAGAAAAGAGTTTTAATTTATTTCATATCTATATTTAATTACGAAAATATATCCTCCTAACAAGGGGAGTAGGAGAATTTTAATTGTCATTTAAAGTGTCAAGTGTGGGAGGTAAATGTCCACAGTGATTTCATGTCCCTTCTTTCGATGTACACAAGGATGGTGGAAGGTGACACAAGGGGTTAATGATGAATGATGTCACACATTTATAACTATTAAGGGGATGTTAATGTTCTTGTATTTCAGGTTTATTCCTCTATTGGAATCTGGGTTTATAACTATTAAGGGGATTTTAATGTTCTTGTAATGTGAGTTCTGCCAAGGTTTATAACTATTAAGGGGAGGTTAATTTTCTTGTAATGCGAGTGCCACCGGGGTTTATTATTCTCTTGGAATTCCTTACAAGTGCACTACGGTGCACATAGTTTATTAAGGGGATGTTAATGTTCTTGTAATCTAGGTTTATTCCTCTCTTGGAATTTAGGTTTATTCCTCTATTAAGGGGATGTTAATGTGCATTTAATCCTCTCTAGCAATATGGGATTTATGTTGTTGCTTGGTGTATTGGTATTGTATTTGTGTGGTTGGGTCTGTGTAGCATTGAACAATGAGTTTTTCTTTGTTATAGCTTGAATGTTAATAGGAATATGGGGGAATATTTGGCTCATACTTGAGCCTTGGGATCTCAATGATGTTAAATATGAGTCTATGGAGGTGTTTGACTGAATGGTGTTTTCCCCTTTCTTAAATATTTTTGAAGGGTATAACGAGTAGCTCAGTAAGGATTTCAGATCAACATGATAGCTGAACATGAAATGGAAGGGGGAAAATGTGGTGTTGTGGGGAGTAAAGATAAAATTATCAATCAACATGGTGGCTTATGTTATGGGCATGCTCATGGAAGGACACGAAGTATACAAACCTAAAAAGGATTCAGCGGATGAAATGAATCTATTTCTGCGAGGTAAGGAAAAACTCACCCCTCATTTTGTGGGGTTTCTTAGAAATTACTTACCTCCCCTATTCAATGAATTGGACCTTAACCTAATTCATTTTTTCACTCTTGAGGGATGCCACAAATATATCTATACTTACCATCTTATCATGCTCAATTTCCTCAAACATGAGCATAGTTTTAGTTTTCCATACTATATACTTCATTCTCTATGTGCTACCCTAGACCACTAAAAAAATGAAAAATCAGTATTCCCTACATTAGGGTTTTATTATGGCCATTGTGAAGCAATCAATCTTGGATACAGATAAAATGTTTAATGGGGATAGTATCCTATCAAAATCCCTTGAATATTATGTTGTGGAAATGAAACTAATTCTGAGAATGAGGAGTCTAGAATACCCTAATTTAAGTGAAGGGGATGATCAAAATGTGGTTGAATTTGAAGCAATACAGGGCCTCCAAGACCTAAAACAAGATGACATGAAGGTGGTGGCTGTTAAAAACTTTGAAAAATGGGAACTGAGTCAACAGAGGAGGCAAGTTTGAGTTGACACCCAGGAAAAGACCCAAATGGAAGTACTTGGAAAAGGTGGTGTGGAAGAGGGAGTTGATCTTGCTAAATTGGTTGTAGACCTTAAAAATGTGCAATGTGACACTCAGCTTAATAAAATCACTATCTAATTTATTCTCAAAGAATAGAATGGAACGAAGATGAAATTTGAGGATGTGGCTCAAGTCATAAAGGGTGGTAGTAAGGAGGTTCTGCAAGAAAAGTGTAAGATTTTAAACAATGATGTGGAGAACTTAATGATATGCTTCAAAACTTCAATGAGTGGAGTATTCTCACTATCAAGTGAAATTTACAACACCTTCAAACTCTTGAACAATTGGTTAATGCATACAGATAATGTGAAGAGCAGGGGACATTAAAGAAGAGGAAAATAAAACTATCTGAAGTTGATGTAACCAATCTGGGCACTAACATTGAATCATTGGCTAAGGAATGGGCCACTCTGGTGGCCAACTTGGAGAAAGTGAAAAATTAGTGGTTGATGTTAGGTTGTTGTTTAGTTCTGTTAGTTATGTGTTTTTATTGTTATTAGTTTATTGTATTGGTTGTTAGTTTTGATTCTTTTTAGACCAGACTATATTTTTGTATGGTTTGGTATTGAATATCTACTCTATTATTGAACTTAGTTATGTATGGGGTAGGGTCCCCTCAACCCTCTTTTACTTAATGTTGAAAAAAATAATATTACTCTCTGAGTGGAATGGTCCACTCCACGGCAATTTTTTTTTGAAGCAAGGCAGACTTAAAAGTAGACATCTTTCCTTCTTTCTATGGAATATTTTACTTATTTCCTCTTAAGATAAAGATTTTATCTCACATTTATTTTAATATTTCTTCAATGTAGACTAAAATCGCTTTGGCCCTAACATGTTTCTTATCAAATCATGTGAAAGTAACAAATACTATAAAGTTTAATTATTATTTAATTTTCTCTCTATGGCGAGTAGTGCATGTTTTAGATATATGATTCTTGAAGGACTATGATGTGAAAGGATATTTACCTATTATATGAGTTATATTATGGTTCCCCCAATAATAATGATTCCATAATAAAATAACTGGATTTTAAAATTAAGTTGTACCGAAATATGCAACAAATACATAGATACATAGATGCACTATTAAATTAAGTCGTACTGAAATATGTAGCAAATACATACATTTAATTATATTCTCATAGTCTGGATTGATGCCCTTTGCTAGTTTCTTTAGAATATCTTCAATCATTATCTAGTTACAGTCAGGTTCAATCACATCATAGTAGATTAACCTAGAAGTGGATCACATCTATTGAAATTCATTAGCCTAGCGGCCGCTATCCTGTATAAAAATGATAAAAGATGTCTAAACGGGCGTCAAATATAACACCATGTTGTGGTCTTTGTTGTAACTATTGAAGGACATGAGAATATGTTCGCTATCCCATATAAATTAGAAAAACGTTTTGTACATAACATGTCATAAATAATTCCTAGTGACAACTAGACCGTATAACATAGCATAAATAATGGTTGGTGACGACTAGCCCTTATAACATAACATAAATAATGGCTGGAAGCCACTGCCCCTTATGAAACAAAAACATGTTATGTAAATAACAAATCATAAATAATTCCTAGAGGACACTAGATTGTATAATGGATTCAAATATTTGATTTTGTGGATTCCAATATATGGGACTTTGGGGTACATATAATTCTAATATAGGTGATTTTAGATTCCAATATATGTGATTCTAGATTCCAATATATGCGATATTGGAATCCAATATGTGCAATTTTTGGAAACCAATGTGTAATTTTGGAGTGCAGATAATTCCAATATTTGAAAATTTTGGAATCTAAAAATAGTAATATTGGATTCCAATATTGGCTAATATGTTTTAGCTGTTGCGACTAGAATAAGCTCTAATTTAGTGAAATAAGCATTAATCCTATACCTTCGAAAAGCACACCCAGACCACTACATCCCTAAAATTGGCCTTACCCAGCGTCTGTCCACCCAAGATTAATGAAACCCCCCCAGAGCAAAAAAAGGAAGAGAAAAATTCAACATGGAGATGAAAATCGATGTCTAAGAATATTACTGAAAGTATTTTGGAAGATTCAGTGAAGATTTGGAAGTTTTAAGGTAGGTTCATCAGAAACTAGTTCTTCGGCCTATGCAACGCGTCAGTGTTAAAAATCACTTGAGATTCTAGAATAAATTTCAGGAGCTCTGGAAGGAATTGGGAGCTAAAAAAGACATAGGTAGTAAAGGTGATTCAAAGATCCAAAACATGGTGGAATCACATGTTTCACAACACCTAGGTGCAATATGTCTATATCAAGTTTTGTCTCATGCTCAGTCATGAAGCTAGAACAAAAATCCTATTTTTTAGGGCTCAAATGGAAGAATCAAGAGCTGATATCCCCACCATTGGATTAAAAAGGTATTTTAAATTCAAATTCATATAACATTTCACCTTGAAACTCATCCAGAAGCTCAAGATATCATCATCACAAGTTGGCTCAAGGCAAGCTCTCGTACTTAGCCAAATTTTGAAGTGGAAATGTGTCAACTATGCGAGGAGCTTGACACATTTTGATGTCCCTTTTTTCCCTTTATCAAAGGGAAATAGGGGAAAATAAAATGCACCCATCCCTTTTTATCCCTCTGATCACTCATGGGACCCTTCGCATCGCATGTTTAGCCCCCAGGAGCTTGTCAAAGCCTATCCTCACAGTGCACAGATGATCGCCAAGTGTCATGATGTAAAAATTGATGTCCCTTTCATCCCTTAAGAAAAGGGACATAAGGGACAAATTATTTTTTTCCCAATTCCATGAATATTTAGAAAAACAAAAAATGCAATAAACTAATTGTCGGGTTACCACTAGTTGTTTCCTTCACACACGCACAAGTTTTCTCCAACTACCGGATTCTCCCTCCAATCCTCCATTGCTGGTAAAAAACCTATTCCACTAGTACCTGTATTCCATCATCATCTTTCCATCATTCCTCGCTCAAAAAAGATAAAAACATAGAGTTCTGAGCAAAAACCATGATCATATGTTACAATAAATCCCTCATATGAAAAAATGAAGAATCACTCATAACTTGCAAAATAGTAGTCGAATCTTCATGAAACTTTGGAAAATCCTCCTCCCCCAAATGAATTCATGCTGAAAAAAATATAAAATGAAAAGGTTCCTCATACCATTAGTGTCATTGAAATAAAATTTCATGCCCTAGCTTCCTTTTCCTCAATTTGTTGTTGATCTGATAAGCAAGTAGAGCTAAAAATTTATACGGAGCATCTAGAGAAAAAATCCATCACAAAGAAGTTGATTTTTCATCAATCAGAGGTGGGGAAGAAAAGCTTAAAAAAATATTGGTGACTCCATTAATGGCTTCCTTTCTAGCTCCGTACTCGAAGCTCTTATTAGGCGTAAGTTTTCATTTTTTATTTATAATCTTTCTGGTAAGTGAATCATGATGAAAATTGGAGCACGAGTTTGCAACGAAGAGCTGAATCTAAAAACATTGTTCCCAATGCAAACCGAGGCATTTTTTGAAATTTACTTAAAATATTATATTTTATGCTTCCCCACATGGTATAAATGACAAGTCCCACGAATTGCAAGTTTGATCACTCGGGACAATAAAAAAATGTGTAAAATGGAAAGTAAGATAGAAAATGAATTCTTCCCAAAATAGCAAGTCCCCGAAAAACAACCTGCTAAAAATAGAAATGTGCTAAAAATAACAATATCTTAGGAATAGAGGAGCACATAATATGGAAGAAGATTCAGAATGTGAAACTAGAGCAAGACATGTGATATGTCCCAAAATAGTTGGGCATGAGCTCATATTGTAAAAATAGAAAGTTTTCATTTTGGGAGTGGAAAGTTGCATATGGATTTGTTTTCACTCACCTTACTACTTTTTGGACTCCTCTTCAGATAATAAGATGGTTTCATGGGTGAAATAGAGGAATGATAACTTCATAGAGGTCCTGGAAGCAACATATTTTGTGTAATCGTATATAGAGGAAAAACAGGGCATCGCAAGGTGCATCATGTTAATTCATCTTCATCACTCAAGGAGACATATGATTTAGAAAGATTTGGTCAGAACGATTTTAATGAGTTAAAGAGTTCATCAACCAAGTTTCAAGGAGGGTCATCATGGGCATTATATGTGTTCATCCCGAGCTTTCATTGTTAAATCTCATAACAGTGTTTCTGAACACTCATTCTATGGTAAATGATGTCTGTGCATCATATAGTTTGTGGTCATCACTGGATGGGGAAAATTATTCAAATTTATTCAAGGGAGAAATCTTCATCAGTGTAGAGGATCACCAGCGTTAGAAATCTTCGTTCAAAGTTCATGACTGCATCAAGGCATTCAAGCAGTTTGTTGCAAGGAGTGATTTCCCTTCATCCACCCTCCTCCTATCTTTCACTCTCTTCGTTATCTCTCTATTCTAATTATTCATTGGGATTTGTCATTGTATTTTTGTCCTATTGAATTAAGTGACCTATTTTAAATTTGTAAAAGGATTTTCTCAAATTATAAGAGAAATACTTAATTCATGGAAAACAAAAGGTCACGAGTGGAATATGGAAATAGAGAGTCATTTGAGGGAGGTGAAAGTACAATTCATATTTATATAAATTGGGATGGCCTCTCCATTCTAAAGGATCCTGAATTTTGAAGAACTCCTAATATGTAGAATTGTGAATTGTGATAACTTGGTTGAATCTTTTTATTCATCACTACACATGGAATAAAAGATACACTTCTTCTATTTCTCTTCCTTATTTTTCCTATATTTCCCTCTTGTATGCACTTGGTAATCATGGTGATCAAAGAGAGATTTGAATCTTCTGATGAATGAGCCTAAGAAAACTTTGTTTTTATGTGGGTTTTGTTTGTCTCACTAACATCTTCATTGTTTCTTTCTTCTATATTGGATGTTGAACTAATTTAGCTACTGGGTGTGAAGCTCTACAATCTACTCATGTTAGTAATCTTCCTTAACTATTTTCCATCCTTTCTCCTCAATGTTGTAACTTACTCCCTTATACCCTCATACAAGCACTTTTCCATAGGATCAGTGGAGTTTCCCTATTTGATCCCTGACCAATTTGGCCACCCAAAACACTTAGGTTATGATTAGGTTTAGTTACATTCAATAATGGGAGATATACCATTCAATGCAGAGGGGAGTAGCCCCATGAACGTTTGTGGAAGCAACTGATTTTTCCATGAAAAAAAATTCACCAACAATGTTTAGTGACTCCATTGGGGAGATATTTTCCGAAGTGCACCCAAAACAAAATCTCTTCCTAAAAATTAAAAAATACAAAAATAGGATATATTAAAAAAATAAAAAATAAAAAAAGTAAAAAAGTACTTGGATGATCAAAATCCTCTTTGCAATCCTAACTAAGAAATATGCACTTTTCAAGAGTTGAAAAAAAATAGCTAAAGTGAAAAAGACCATGGCAGATGAAGAAAGAGAAAGACCATAACCCATTGTTCTATGGGAAGGAATACCGATCCACTTTCTCTTACACCTCTTATTCATGATCTTCTGACGTGCTCCCACAAGAACCTTCCAAAATTCAAAGGTGATGATACAGAGCTTCCTGAAGAGCATGTAACAAATTTCATCACTGTATGTGGTGTGTTGGGTTTTGAACATGAAGATGTATCTGTTAGATTGTTTGTGGAATATTTGCAAGAAAAATCAGCTAAAAGGTTATATTTCTTACTAGCAAGGTCTATCACTTGTTGGAATGATATAAGAACCAAATTTGAAGCCAGATATAAAACTACAAAAGACTGCCAAGATCTCTAAGTTCAACTTCTACAAATGAAGAAGGAATATCAGAATCTATGAGAGACTTCATATCCAGGTATAACCGGACAATCAGAAGGATTCCTAAAGATTCTATGCTTTTTGAAAATAATATGAAAATATTATTTATTAGTGCTATAGCAACTAGAAGTCAGGTTCTTCCTGAGAATATCTCAACCTAGAGATTTAAAAGAAGCACGTCATTATGCTATTGAAACAAATGATGATTTAATATTGTTTGGTAAGTTAAAGAATCCCCATGGTAAACATAAAGGTCAAAATTCATGTTCAATACTCACTGATCCTGTGATTCAAAAAATGACTAGTGACATGTTTTCCATAAAGAGTAACTCTCTCAAATCATAGGAGCACCTCAGAGCCTTGCCTTGGAATCCCCTCAAGTCAATGTAATGTATGGGAGACATGAGGATGATGAAGAAGAAAGTTTTGAATATGAAGAGGAAGGAGAAAATTAATATTCTAGGATCGGGTTTTTTGAATGAACACTTGATGATGAGGAACCCAATGATATTTACTCCCATGAAGTATTCACCCAATCCTAAAAGGAGAAAAATGGCTTCTCTTCCACTTCCCAAACTAACAAATTGAATCCTCCATTGGAAACTCTGAGAAAAATAACAGTGAAAGGAGGATCATCAAATCCTACTTCAACAAGGACAACTGAGAAGAAGCATGAAGCCACCCCAATAAATAATCGTTCCACCTCTTCAAGTAAGTCATCCTCTACTTATCTTGGAAAATCAGTTTCTATAAACATATATGTTAATACTACCATAACCCATGATTTTACCTCTTATATATCATTGACCCTTTTACAAAGTTCAAGATCCAAATTTTTGCGTTTGAATATGTAACACCCTGAACTATTGTTACTTCCTCTTGAGCATACAAGTGTTGATATGTGATTTCTTTTGTAAAAAGGATGTGTTCCTTTGATTGAGAAGTCATGCTTGATATGGATTGTATCTTCCTTGAGATTGCAGATCTTTGACTGAGTCAGAATATGATTGGACTCTTTTATTTTCTTTCATTTTGCACCTGAGTTTAATTTGATCTTGGAACAAATTATGGAGATATCCATCTATAAGACCTAGCCTTGGATCAGTGGTATTGATCCAAGTGATGCTTTAAGTTTATTCGTGAAGAATTAAAATTATAGACCTTACGCAGGTTGCAAGGTCTAGATGCATTGAATAAGCTAGTCCGGAGTATAACTCAGGCTGATCGTGTTAAATTAATTGGTTCCCGATATCGTAATATATCTGGAAGGTCTTGATCGTGGACCAGGTAATAATTCAGTTACATATAATTCAATAGCCATTTGGCAGTGCAGGAGTGAACCCTGTTCGTGAATGTATGTTGTAGGTTCTTTTTCTGAGCATATGAAATGTTAGACCTAACTGGATTTATTAAGGTTAGTAATTTAAAAATAAACTTAACCTAGGGGTTAGATTAGTGTTAATCTAACCTAGACCTAGGCTAAGAGCTAATGTTCTAAGTTAGTATCTATGTGCTAAGAGGTTAGACTAGGTGTTATCCTAAATCCTAACCTATGTTACTAACCTAACTATTGAACAAGGAAGAAGGGGACCTATGGAAGGGTTTGAACTATGGGCGGCAGTTTCTATGTCATTAAATGTATGGATAAGTATGAAGGATAGGTAAATTGGTGGAATTTTTTAAACGGCTAGCTAGAGCCGACATGGCAGGTTGCCAAAGTTGGAAATGGTCTTCGAACTGGTTATATCCATCGCCAACTATGGCGGTCGGTGGCAATGGAAATTTAGCGGGAAATTTTGAGTAAATGCCATTTATGAACTCGGTCTTCGAGGTCGGGTTTCACGGGAAGGCATGCAAAATGGAAAGTTAATGGTTTGTTTGGTTTTTCAAGTGCTCTGGTTTTCCCTCTGTCTGATCACTGGTTCTTTGCACCAGTCTTCTTGGTGTTGCATGGCAAGTATGAGCATAACTAGCTCTTTTCTCTGGCAAGGAAAATTTATAGTCATGGAAATAGCCAAATTTTTGTTGGTGGATCTAACTGGAAAAGGAGGAGAAGGTTTGAGCTCTTTCAGTAGTCTGCTTCGAAATTTTAAGCAAATAACTAGGCATGTTAGGCCCTAACCTTTAAAAATCTTGCTTTCTTTCAAGTGATTTCATTAGAACAACTCTGTTCAGATGATTTATGGGTTTAGATGATTTTTATGGTAGCTTCGGGTGATTTTGTTACTGTATCTTCTTGCTGTTCGATTTTTCAAGTTTAACCCCTGATGGGTGTGTATTGTATTTCGAACTGTTGCTCTATTTTATTGTGTTTTGCATTCAGGCGTAAGTCTATGAAATGTATGCTTGAAAGATACTTGACCTGCTCTGCAAGAACCCAAGTATTGTTCCCTTGTTGGGTTCAGGCTACAGTTGATACTTGTCGTTGATGCCTGTTGTCGATACTTGTCGGAAAAGATACTGTTGGACTTTTGATTGAATGTTCAGTATAACTCGACTTCCTTGTAAGTTCTGTCGAGGTTATTATGGGTGGTGGTTACTGAATCTTGTAGGGGTTCGCTATGATATTTAGGTTATGTGAATGGAGAACTGACTATGTTTCAGTATTTATTGCGACCCTATAGAAGTTGTTCTCCATCCCCTGTGTTGCAATTACGGAATTTAACTTGATGATAGTTGCATTATATTTATTGTATTCAAAATGACTCTATGGAGTACATTGAATGATTCGTATATTATGGACCACTGTTGAAGCTATATATCTTTGAATATTGGTAATTTGATTTTGTCGGAGTCTTGAAGGAGTAACAGTTAATGCGACCTCTGTTATTTTTGTAATGAATTTTTGGTACAGACTCTTTGGGTGTATTTTTACGTTTCCTTTCTATGTAAGCTTGAGCGAAAAATAATGAAGAGGCTCAGTTGGATTCCTTGTTGAGAAATCAGTATTTAGCTTTTGTATAAGCCTGCTTTTGAATGTTTACCATTGTTGGCACAGTTGGAATCATTAACTATTATTTATCTTGTTTACTGTTGTTCGGATTCAGTTTGAATCCTTGATGGGTAACCAGTGTATCTGCCTCTAATTAAGCCTGATTTGGTACACTATTGTTTTTGACACTGTTGGCGTTCCTTGAGTATAGATAGATATCATGTGTCTTGGCTCTGTAAAAGTGGGTCGTGAATACCATACTTCAAACTCTGAATGCGTCCAGATGTGAATACGATAGGTTATGTTTCCTTTCTGATTATTCCAGTTAGATGAGGCTATGCATGTTGCGGGAATTTTGTATGATTATCTCTACATAGTCTTAGGGAAACATCAGTTACTTAATGCCATGGAGTCTATTGTTGACTGCGATAAAATAGAAGTTCTTTGATTTCGACCTTGGGTCGAAAAGCCTTACAGTGTTTAGTAGGGACTATGAATGGGCTGTAGGTTGTGTAGGTATTT